>JAUYWI010098253.1:0-11730 GCA_034780595.1 Parotoplana pacifica | reverse complement strand
ATGAATATCCAGTCCACAAGATAGTCCAGTGGGAAGTCATGGGGAAGAAGAAAAATGGAAGACCACAGAAGACCTGAATGCAGCAGATAGGAGAAGACATGAAAGAAATGGGATTCACCAGTGAGCTGGCAACTGAGAGAAAGATTTGGCGAATGGAGACAAGACCAACCCTGCCAAAAATAGTGGGACAAGGTCTCAAGTTCAACATGTTTTCATTCAGTTTAACTGGCAGTTGCTTTTTAATCCAGATTTCGAAGGTGATTCCATTTTATACCTGACGAATGGTCACAGACAATGTGGTTCTTGTGGGAACTTTTCCTTGTTCATTTTACTTCAACCCTTATAAGTTACTTTTAGAAGAAATATACATAGGTGTTTCTTTTTTATGTTAACCAGTGTATTTCAATATATTTTTTGCATTTTAGTATTTTCAAGTCTAAGTTTGGTGTGATTTTATTTTTCAGGTGGGCAGTTAAACATGAAAATTTGGAATTAGTTGAATTGTTTATCAAATATCATTGTCATTGTAATTATGTTGATAAAGAAACAGGTAATCTCAGTTTAATTTTACTTTGGATTATTATTCTGCTGGATATACACAGTATCTACTGTCATTTATATGGCTGCCTCCTTTATTAGTACCTTGTTGGAATATGATTCTGATATATTAAAACAGTGAAATAATTGATGAGATACAATTTGTTATTAATTTCCTAGCATCTAAAACACCAGTTTTGTTATACAGCCCTGGTAAAAAAACGCCCCTACCTAGAAATTTGTGACATTTATGTGTTACTCTTTAATGAATGTTATTTTTAACTATTAAAAAGGTCTAATATTACCAATTGTGGATTTAAAATGCTGCTTCATTAAGTGAAGGAAAACAGGATAGCAGCTTGAGGAGAAACGCAACTCTTAGTTATTATCATACCTGAGCAGCTATAATTTTTAGGGGGGCACAAGTCTGATTTTAGACCCCCTCCACCTTTTTTTAAAAGTAAAAATTACCACCAAATTTTCCCCCAGAAATTTACCTGTTAACTCTCTTTTACCATGTTTTTTTTTGGTATACTCATTAACGTGGTATAAAACACAGAAGCTACGGTGCAACCATAGCATTATGAACATTATTTCAAGACAACATAGAGTCCACTGCACTTAATGTATGTAGCTATTTATTACATTGTATATTATCTTGTGTTATAATCTTATGCGCCCACAGTCAGGTATATATCAATAATGCACTTACAATTTTGTGTTTGAATAACATTCTGACTGAGAGGTGTTGTTATGGTGGCCTTGTTTTCTGTATTCATACATTCTATCACATATACTTTAATAAGTAGCATATAAGGTAGGTACTTATCGACGGCAGCTATACAATCTTGGTACAAGCCAATGGAAACAAGATTCCTCATACAATTATTTTGCTTACAATTGATGGAAAGGATGGCACAGAGTTTCACAACAGTTTTAAGTTTTCTTATCGCAGCTCTTCAATTTAAGTAGGTAACAGAAAACAAAAACTCATAAAGATATATATTATTGATATGATTGTCTATTCCAGAAAAAGTTCTTATAATACATGCTCTATTTTTGAAGATTTGGCACCTCAGTTGGCTCAGAAAAACTACGTTTTGACAGACTATGATGTAAAAGCACACATGGATTACAGTATTAATAGGTGCACAACTTATGTTGAACCATTTCTGACAGAGTATCATCCCCAGGTGCTCCAAATGACTGCAGTGGAGCTTCATTTATTTTGAGTGAAGCTTTAATTTTTTCATTTCCTTCTTCCAGTGGAATTGGACCTTCAATTCCAAGGTCTCACCTTGATGGGGTGTTCAACTCTTGTACACTTTAAAATGGTGGAGTTTCACCCACCTACTAAACAAAATCGCAAAAATGTTGGATTTAGCAATTTTATCAGGAAAGCATGGTGAACTTCCAGGAAACGTAGCCGATTTCATTTTTGAACAGGATATAGAAGAAGGACGCTATGTTTCAGCAGTAAACCAGGTTGCACCTTGTGTTTATATACAAGTGGTGGAGAGAACAGCAACGCTTCTTTTTCAAATGACATTGTTTTGGAAGGTAACAACAACTTTTGGTTTTCAAATGACAATGGTTTTGCATTGTGAACTGGGTGTTACTTCGCCTGATTGTATTGACAATGCTATTAATTTAATTGCAACAAGTCCAATTCATAAAAATCTTATACCAGAAAACGAGACTGTCCAGATATTCAGGATGCTTCAGTTCCAACTTCAAAGCTAACTTTTTTCAGTCAAGCTGGCTACATTTTTTATTTTGAGTACCACCATATCTTCAGAAAACAGTGGATTCTTGATCGTCCAAGTTGCAAAAAATTGTTAGAAATCACAGCAGATTATGAATTGCATGAAAATACGAAATTCAGATCCAGTATATGCCATACGTATTATGCGAAATACATGGATCTGAAATACAAACCACAATTAACAGAATGGACTAAGTAGAGCAATAATAAACAGACTGAATAAAAAAATTAAGACGATATTGGAGCATGAGGTCAGAAGGGGAAAAAAGGAAAATGCAAAAAATCAGCACAGTATCGATTAGGATCAACAAAACATCAGCAAGTAATTGCTAGGTTTGTGGGTGTAAAAGCAAAAATATTGCACTTCCATGGCTATGTCTGTAAATGAATTAACCAAAGTTCAGGAAGAAATATCAGGTGGGAAATACACGTCCGCCTTCCCTTCTTTTTTGTTACCCTCTCCCCCTTTTCTATTCTGGCTTCCCCCTTACCCTTCTTTTTTGCTACCCCCTCCCCTTCTTTCCATTTTTTTGTTTGCTACCCCCTCTTTTCCTTCTTTCATCCCCTCCCTTCGGAACACGTCCCCCCTAGCTCAGGTATGATGGCGGTGCATCAATGATTGAGATCATGGAGAACCTGTTTAACCGTAGCATAATTCCCACTTCTGAAATAACTCTTAACTATGCAAACACGTTCGCCAGTGCTATAGAAGACCATGTTTATAAACAATGACTGGATGCTGAATTATGCATATGAATTAAAATAAAAACGAACGGTTATTGATGCTATAGATTTAAATTAGGCAATGCAACAATGGGGTGATTATAGCGATTTCTATGGATTAGAAGATACTTACCAGGGCAGCCAACAAATTGCGATCGATTTGGAATCCAATATTGTTACCTATAAAATAACATAGTGAATGTCTATACTTGCGTGTGACTTTATGATGGAATCTGCAAGAGAGCGAAATTTCTCTCTATCAAAACTTCACAAAGTAGAAATTGATGTTGGAAGAACAATAGTTTGACGGAAAGTAATTTAGATTGATTCACCAATAGTATATTGTACTCTCTAGCTGGCGTAGTCACTATTATCAAAAAAGCACATCAAAGTTGAAGTGTCAAACAACAATAGCTAATTTTAAATATCGTCGCTATTAAAAGAAATATATACAAAATGTATTATGAGAATTGGACAAAATTATTTTCCAACAATAATTCCTACATTGTGAAGTTTCGAGAGAAAAACGGATTTATTATACAATGAGTCACTTTGCTAAAGTGCATTCTGTCTAATGTTTTATACTTTTTAAATTTTCTGCCAAATGAGGTATGTAAATCAGGTTTTGATATTACATTTCAAAGCAGAGACTTAAAAGGGTAAAATGACTTTGAATTTAATTTTATAATTCTCTGTTATCATGACATATAGAAATCCATCAGCCGATCCTATACATATTTACAAAAATTCAATATCATCCCACTTCAGAATTGATTTTTTAGGTATTTTTGGCGATTTTGACTCGATTCCATACTTTTCAGGATATCAGATAAAAGTTATTTACAACAATTAGAACATTTCTGTATTATTAAACAAAGTTAATTAAATACATAACATAACAAATTTCCAACTTTTAATGAAATGCTAGATCAGTGACATTGTAATTTCCCTAGGCAATACATTCAAAAATACTCAATCAGCGGTAAGATGTGTCTCTAGTTTATATCCGGTGTCATTATACATTTTTACTAGAATATCAAGGGAAGATGTTTTAAATTGGGTACTATGCTGATGCCGTCGATTGACCATTTGCAATTCAACCGGAATATATCTTCAAATTTTAACAACGGTGTAGGTTTGCAATAGGCTAAACCAAGGTTAAATAAATCGAAACGGCTAAAGAATTTAGTAAATAATTCTGTACAAAGCACTCTTTCCTTAAAAGCTGATTACAGAATCTCCTAACTGTTTATTTCTGTTCAGTGATTAATTTTCTTATAACTAAATATCTTTGGATACAATAAGTAAACTCTAAATTATCTATGCCTTAAATTTTCCAACCAGCTGCGTTTACACAAAATGTCCATCATATCCATAATTATGTAAATACAGCTGATTGTAAAATTAAGTAGTGATCTATATTCACTACTCATAAAAGTAATAAAATAGTTTTAAAACAAATCAACGATTATTTTCATAATTGGATAATTTAAATAATATTAGCTAACGTACTAATTCCGGTTAAACCTAAAATTAATTCTCATCACATATTTTATATCTTTACAGATATGCTAAAATTACAGTTATGGTTTACCACAAACCTGATTGAAATATACAAAACTTAGACCAAAGAATATTTTTTAACTTCTGACGTCATAGACAAGTCAGTATCGATTTCAAAATGTTAATGATGACTAAAATACAAACATTCTACCGGTAATCTACGTGATGTACAAAAAATGCATATTACTTATGACAGTGAAAAGAAACTGATAAAAAACAACACTTTTTAAAGTAATATACATGCGGTGTCAGAAATATCTAATTGTGCACAGAAATGATACATATTATAATAAAAAATACATGCATCATAGCAATGTTTTCCGTGAGTGAAAACATAAAAAGGAAACCAACGAATACCAATTAATCAAAATAAAAGAAATAATAAATCACATATCGATGACAAATAGTAATGACTAATTCGAAATTAACAAGGACACTTTAGACAGGAATATATATATATAGAGAGAGAGAGAGAACCAACATCATACGAGTAGGTAGGTATAAGGCACTCAGTTTATCAGTCTCTACAATCACCACACCCAAGTAGTGACGGGTAAAAGATACAACAACTTTAAAGCACCTTTATTTTGAGTAAAATTTTCTCAGCTCTTGATCTTGTAATAGTAAACAGTTTTCTTTATTTAAAAATAAAAAATAATAGTAACTACAAGGCAAAATAATAAATATATGGGAGACATTTCATAATTTTTCCACCTCAGAAATTAACAATAAAACTTCCTTGTAAAACGATTCTGTACCTACTTTATAAATGTTTAGTTAGGCAAGAAAAAAATTATTACACCTAATTATTTCTGACCAATTTCTATGGATACAGGGTAATAAATTTCTGTGTTTCCGAGTTGCTAAATGTTGGGCGTTTATTTTCATCTATTCTAATCTATCTTCATTACCTAAATGAATCTACATATTAGAAGAGATACAGTATGCTTCTAATTAAAGATTTTGCATGAGTCGGCATTTTAAATTTCGAATTTTATTGCTTCAAAGAACACTATAAAAGTGATAGACTCATTTCACTTTTAAAAATCTTATTTTAGTTTACTATATACAAAAAGAAAATCGGGATCACATGTGACCAAATGTTTTTCAAAACAATAAGATTCCACAATATTCAAAATACCAGCACATTCAAAGAAGTGGTCAAAATGAGACACATTTCAATATTTCATTCAGAAAACTCATTTAACAGACAGTTCGATACGGGATGCTACGATTTACAGTTTTTGGTGTATCTACTGTACCCACAGTCATTTGAAAATGACACTACTATGATCATTTCATTATTTTGCCTACTGATACTGGAATATTTACAAACAAAAATAATGGTCACCATGATATAAAATCAATGGTCAACAGATCAGCAATAATCTTAACTTGACATAATTTCTATTCGTCAAAAATGAGTATAATAGAGACCGGTTGTGGCTATGCAAATTGCACCGATAATTCAGTCTATCTGCTCGATTTACTTCACAGTTTGGTACTCGGCTAATCTCAGTAACAAAAGAAAACAGCCCCAGTTACTGGTTTTGTTTCGGTCCATTCTTCTATTCGACATAGTGGCAAAATGAATGGAAACGAATACAATAAACAAAAATTCTCAGATGCACAAAAAAGTGGAAAGTGGTCATTATAATACCATGTAGCAACCGGACAAGCAAGTCATTCATTGTGGTAATGGTTTTTTAGGGGGGCTTGGCAAGGTTGGCATATCTATGGTCCGTTTAGCACCTCCAACACTGCTGCTGGCCGGTTTCTTGCGGATCTGCCGAATAAAGCTGCCGCCATGTACCTTGGGCTTTGCACCACTGATAGTAACCATGGTTGGGGTGGACTCAGTCCGCTGCTTCTGCTCAACAGGGCCTCTATTCTCTGCTTCGATTGGGTTAGCCCAATTGGGCGATGTTAACGCACCTGGTTGACTATCATTACCAAATGGCACTTCAGCTTTGGAGGTGGTGTTGCAGGATTTAGGAGGTTTAAAAATTGGTGGACATGCATTTGAGGTTACTGTTGAACTATTTACTGGAGTACCTGAAGATATCTTTGAAACATCCTCGGTAACACTAGAAGTCATTGCAGCAAGCGCTGCCAACATAGACTTGTTTGATTGAATAGTTTGTAAAGGCACCTTTGAAGCGTCCATTGGAGAAGGAGGAGGAGGAGGAGTATTTGAAGTTGCTATTGCATTTACTGGAGATGGGGTTGGAGCTAGTGCTGCTGACACTGGCTCCGATGACGTTGCTGCAACAGGGGCCTCTGGAATTCGTGTGCCGGTTAGACTATGCCTCGGCTTACGTTTTTCAGTCAAATTGGAGGCGGCCGCGCCAGCTGACTTTCTTCTGGTGGTAGTAGTGGCCCCCCAATACATGCCTGGATGCACCAGGTTGGCCTCTTCAGCCGGCGTCTTGGTGGATGGCGCGCCAAACGGAGAGGTCACCTTCTGTGACGGACTGCTGTTGGAGACAGTGGGCAAACACTCCATAGAGGAACTGGAATTTCGAGCCGACTTCACGTCAGATATCGGAGAGGAACTTCGCAGTGACTGCATGGATACCGATTTGGTCATTGAATCGGGCATAGCGGCGCTAGAGGGCACAGCCGGTGCGCTGGGATCTGGGAGGTGTTCGCTGCTCTGTTTGGGGGACGGCTGTACGTCCGACGGGTAGGAGTAGAACACCTCCACGGACTGCGGCGGTGGTCGAAGGAAGTCCCCGTCGGGGTAGACAACTGAGGTGTTGGGATTGACACAAGGTGAGGAGGAGGAGGGAAGGGAGATGGTTTCCATGGAGCTGTGTGGCTGCAGAAGATAGTTGGCGTGTGGTTGGTTGTCATGGACAAAATCATTAGACTAAAATTTTTAAAAAAATGCATAAAAATGAAATTATGTGGAAACAAATTAAATAGCAAAGTAACATGTTCCATTAAACTTCATCAGACATTCATGATAAATAAATTCTTGGAATAATGAAGTAAAATGTGATTCTGCCTCGAACACTACTATTGAATAAGAATTAAAACTATGGAAAAGTACAAAAATTAACCCTTCGTGGGCACAGGGGAGGGGCAATGCCCCTTGACAAAAATCATAAACCGCTTCAATCGATTGAAAAATGTACTTTTTAACAAAAAAAAATCAGATCCTCAAGGTCATGAGATTGATTAATATTTGGTAGATATAATTACAAACACTTCATTTTAGTAAAAATTGTTTTTTTAAAGTGATGTTTATGCTCAATTTATGGCTCTAAATAGTTTAAAATGGTTTACTATTAGTTTCTAGCCCGTTTTGGAATTATTTTATTAGGGAAAAAAATGATCGTTTGGTCTCAAAATCAGTGAACATCAAAATTATGAATTTTTGATAAAACTAGGGACTTGACGAACTAAGTACATATCACATCAATCAATCAGTCACAAAATTAATAATTAAAAAAGCCAAAATATATTAAATAGTGACATGTTTACATTATATCTACCAAAATTAAATAGTAATCAATTTACGCATTTTTTACTTCCGGATTGTTAAAGGCATGTTAAGGGTCTCGGTTTGCCACTTTTCAATTTATATCTGCTATCCATTTGCCTATTAATGCCAATTAGAATAGAAAAAGAAAGAGGCTTTGTCACTATCGTTGAAAGTATACAACACTCCTATTTGTAGTCGTATCACTTTTATTTTCCACGTCATATCATAATAGGCCATGATTTCTTCATAGTAACATACCGTGACTTCCATTTCTCCATAGCTCCATCGATACGGTTCTGTCATCACATGGGGAGCGGAGCCTCGATGTTGTCTAAGACGTGACCTAGTCATATCCCCACCGTCTCGGGCATTCTTATAGTGAAGGTAGGCACCCTTGCCACGATTTCGCCCGCGAATGTGCTGCTCCTGATGACGTGGGGGTAGTGGTGGTTCCAGAGGCCGAGAAATGGGGGCTGGTGTGGTCTGACGCGAATGTGGAGCGGTGTAGGGGCCGCCCATGATCTGGCGTTGGGCAAAGTTGTCCAAGATTTTCACAACGTAATCCAGACGTGTTTCTTGGGCAAGATGAACTGATGTGAGGCCTTCCTACAAGGTACATTAATTAACAAAATAGTAAACTATTAATTACCATGGCCCGGCATAGATAAATCCAGTAATGGTAAGGAGAAAGAAAAAAGAGTATGTTGTAAGTGTATTAGTTTGTTCAATCTCCATTAAGCACTGATCATCAACCGGCTTAAAAACTACATTGTAAAAAAGGTTGCAATTTCAGGGTAAGTTTTCATTCAATCCACTCTGTGATTCATAGTAAATTTATACAAACTTCAGCGTTTATTTAATAAAACAAGCTCATTTTTATACCACTCAGTGTGGAAACATGGTAAAATTAGTTTTGGAATACATGAGGGCATGCACAGAATTTCTATTCCGCCGCCTACCTGGATAAATTCATGAAATGTATCCGTACTATCAAGGCATTGGTGCTATCCACCGCACGATCATAAAGTATGCCAAAAAAATCAATCCAAATCGGTGAATTTGAAAACACACCAATATCCTGCGTCCAGAAGATTAAAAAATTACCACACAACTAATAAAAGAGTTATTAGTTAAGATTTAAAAAATTAACAAACCAATTTACAAGATAATATTATATTGCAAAGTAGATCCACGTGGCCACAGATAAACATGAACTGCTGAACCACTGGAAGAATGCAATAAAGATGAAATCGGTTAAGTAGCCACATTACGGTGCCGAGTGACTATAAATTATCATTAAAGCTGCACATGGAATTTTAATTGCTGAATCAACAACCGTTTCAGTCAATATTATCCTGTATTGATTGACATGACCAAGCTTCGTGGAGGCTAAAGCCTGGTATCAGCTCTATGGTCATAACTAAATTAAAGGAAAGTTTATGGGGTTTTTTTTACCAACCACAATAAAAACACATACATAGAAACATTATACCATTCAGTGAACTGAGAATGGTCCACCTTAATTTACAGCCTAATAAAATCACCAACCAAGGATATTTTTTTGAATAATAATAAAATGCAATCAAATGGACATAATTTATTAAAGTGTAAATTATAAATTGTATCAAGAAAATTTGAAAAATATGCTATGTAGAATGAAAGTGCATTAATATTAGCTATTAGACAAACATCAAACACATTTAATACGAATTCCTGATTTAAGACAAAATCTCATGCCTCTAAAAAATAATTAGTTTACCAATCTTATTTCTGAAAAATAATTATAAAGATAATATCGTTAAACCAAGACTGCCTTACTTTAATATACTGACAAGAAGCGGCCTATGATGGGAGTATGCATGCAAATGTACTTAGCGGCACTAAAAAAACATCACCACGAAAGCATTACGACCTCTATACATCATGGAATATTTTGAAATTGCTGAGATAAATCTCCCAATATTATCAAAATCTCAAACTTTCTTGAGAACATTTTTGGTCAAATCAAAATTTAAACAACGTTGATTTTCTGTATGGAATAAAGTTTATCTACTAATTGGATATTGAAAATCGTAATACATTTCCTGATATCAAACAAATTTAGAAAGAGCTAAACAAACACCTTAATATCTAAATATCTTAAATGTCACTAGTATTTCAAAAACAGGATCTATAACCAAGTGCAGGGTGTTTCACATGAGTTAGTCGTGGAATTGTGCATCATGTCTTTGATGGCACTGTGACTAGACAAAAATCTGTTGGAGCTCCACCTCATTTCACAATGGTAGTGAAGAATCATTTTAGCGGCAAACTCATGTGAAACACCTTGTATGTTAAGTAATTATTGCAATTTGGAAAATTTATAAAAATGTAAATGATTTGAAGTCCAGAAAATTTAAAAAGCCAGAGGTTAAATTTATAGATATCTAGATAATATTTACCAAATATAGTTAAGTTTAGGATCTTTATTATATAATTTTTATGATAAAAAGTTAAAATTGAAATTAATAACAGTAAAATATCTAATCTGGTTGTACTACAATCAGGGGCGCGACCCCCTTAAAATTGTTTGGCGCCTATTTTACAAATGGCAAAATAACCATACACCCCTAATTATGAGAGGGGAAAATACAACAAGAAGTGATCAACTATGCATAAAGTATTCTTACAAAAGAAGTCAGCATCTGGAAGTTGTCATCAATAACTCTGTAACAACGATCAGGCAGTTGATAATCAAATAAAGTAATTTTAATTTTGTGCTACACGGTGGTTTGAACAACACTCCACACTAGAAGACTTTCTGGTGCTTTATGAGCCTATTGTCCATATTTGGAAGCCGTTGCATTCAACACAGCACTTTATTTCTTTGGTTTTACTAAGGGGCTGTCCACAAAACTCTGGATGTTGTAGAAGTGTAACAAATGGTAACCACGGTAATTTCCTTACTCACTACATTCGGATAAAGAAACGAAGACTTTGAAAACCTCTACAATAAAATGACAAGTATGGGAGAATCCATTGGAGTGAATTCGCTTCAGGAACGCAGAAAATGCGGAAAATAAATTCACAGATATAATGTGCCATCTGATACCGACAAAACGTTACTCCAAGCGAGCAATTTATTTACCCTTTATCGATTGCTTTGCTCCAAGAACTCAGATTACCCAAGGTGTATTGGTACTCAGTCATTCCAAAAAACACAAGCAGCCTTGAAACAATGGATGAAGCAAGTATACTTGAATATTACAGTGAAGACCTTACCCACCCATCTTCGTTTCACCAATGGTTGATTTAGAAGCATATGTGGAAACAAAAGACTATTACTATTTGTTTTGAAAACATCATTATATTCAATATTATTTTTGACGCCTATCATGATTTCTAACACCCCCCTGGGCACACCCCTGACAATATATATGAAAATGAGGGTATCACTTTACCGGCATTATGAAAAATTTTGAGAAATATAGGTTATTTAGGGGTATCTTTTCTCAGATTTTTAACACTTATTGAAAACTCGATTTTAACGAGGCCGTTTAGCTCTAAAACTACAAAACCGATTTTTAACATACATTCAAGAGCAATAAGAATCGCCACCCTACAATTGAAATTTAACATAAGCGTGTCGATTCATTATTTTTGATAGCTTAAT
>JAUYWI010098242.1:0-11730 GCA_034780595.1 Parotoplana pacifica | reverse complement strand
TGTTGGAAACAATAATCAGAAGAAAGAAGAATTGGATTGGACATATAATATGTGGAGAAGGAATGGTCAAAGCAATTTTGGAAGTTTGATTTCTAGGGAAATGTGGAAAAGGAAAACCAAAAAAGAATTCAAACCAAACACCTATAGAGAATTGAAGGACTGGACAGCAAACTGAAAAAGATGGAGAAAGTGGATGCCATAGAATTGAACCTGCCTAATAACTGATTCAGCAGAATACATGATAGATAGATAGATTAATGGTAAAAAGTTGTTTAAATGGCTTGCAAACTATCTTGAATGTGTCATCCATGTACCATCTACAACACCCCCAAAGAAGTTGCAGTTTGTCAGCCAAGGTGAAAAGAAGGTGGCATTCTCCTTCTTCCTGAATGTCACTTTGAAAGAAACCTGCTGGGATGTGCTCATTATACAGATTAAAAGCCAAAGTGGATGGGTCACTGATGTTAGTGATTGAAACTGGATTTGACATAGTCTGGGTGTGAAAGATTTTGTGGTGCAACATCTCTCTCATGCAATACTTCTTGCACTGCTGCCTGTGATACAGCTACAAAACAAATCCAGTGTTTTCTTGACTGATTGCCCACTTTGAATTTGAACAACTCCAGAATCTTCAGGATGGTTGTGCTGGTGTCAGCCAGAATCAAAGACATTACCTCATTGGGTAACTATAGTTGGATATGTTTGTTGCTGATTCCATACTCCAAAAAGGGCATGTGAATACTATATTTGAAATTTTTATTACATACTCATTTGCAAATATCAAATTTTCTTTTCTATGCAAAAAACATACTTATGCAATAGTTGAGCTTGTAATATAACATAATTTAGACCCTTTTAAAGGATTATACCACTTCGATTATTTGAAAATTTCCTCTCTGACTTGGTGTGCATCCTGCATCAGGAAATTATGGTCCTGTTACTAGATAATGTGTTTTAATATTACCACACATTCTTGCCTCTCTTCCCTTTTTAAATCTGTCTATTTCATCATTTATTTCATGCAGATTGTTGCAAAAGTAATGCAAAATATTTTATTGACATACCTACATATAATCTACACAGTCAGGTAGCACAAAAAAGCACTGCCACCATGGTTGCATGCCATTTCTCTCTGCCCAGGACTGATTGGGATGCTTCTGCAAATCGTTGGCACATTCAATCTTTAATGTCTTTCTTCCATGCTATTGTTGGCCTTCCTATTTACCTTTTCCTTCTACTGATCCCTGAATAATCTCTTCATCAAAAGCCATTTGGTTATGAAGGTTGGTTCTCCTTTCTGTCTAAGACATCCTCAAAACCCTATGGTATGCTCACATTTGTTGTTTAGTAAGAGCCCTCATGGTTCACTTGCATGTTTGGTGTTAGGGAGCATGTACATAAGGTCAGCTTTGTTTGTAGCAAGCAGTGTTGTATTATCAGCACACCATAGATTAGTTCTCCTCTTCCTTCCAACTTTTACACCTGTATCACAGTCACTCAAGGCCTCCCTCATAAATGCTGTATAAAGTCAGTGACAATGAATTCCTGTATTACTCAGGATATAGGAAAATTTAATTGATCCTTAGTGAGAGCTAATACCTAAAAATCATTTCATATATATTTTAACCTTTTTGGTCTTTGATAGCTTTATAATGAATTCATAGTTGTCATTAAATTAGCAACCTTTGTGTAATGTGCAATATTGGTATCTCTAGCAACCACTGGTAGGTAAAAAGATCATTAAATGAAAGTTCAGATAGATATGGTAACTAAAGTTTCATGTAGTCAATTGACCATAAAAGCTTTTATAAATCAGTAAAAATAGACCTGTTGCTATGCTATATTGATGTCGATAGCAACAGTTCGTATAAGAAATATATGTGAAATAAATTATCATTTATGGTAACTAAGGTTTCATGTGGTCATATAACAATGTAATCATAGCTCATGTGTGATATATTTGTAAACATAGCTTGCTTCTATGCTATATTGGTGTTTCTAGCAACAGTTGCTTGGCAGAGAGGTTTTATGTGATTAAATATGTATAAAATCATTTTTATATGGGATAAATATATAGAAATTCATTGTTGCTATGTAATATTGGTGTTTCTAGCTACCACACAAAAAAACTGTCAATGTAGTACTTATCACCCAAAGTTGATCTAGGTGCCAAATTTCATTAAAAATGGTTAATGTTTAGACTATGGGAAGAAGAAAATGGAGAAAAATAGTATAAAATAGAAAAACAGTATAACTCCTAAACTGCTTTTGATAACATTTAACACACTTACCACTAGAATCTGAATAATTTGTATAAATTTCAAGTCACGGAACCATTTAGCCTTTTATTTAGTAAGGCCAATTTTCATTAATCAGGGGTGAATTTTAGAGCTACCAATTCAGAAGATTATTTTTTGTTTTTTGGGTGTCAACATGTATGAAAAATTGATTATAGGTGCTGTGTCAAGTAAAGTCATGGCTTTTTATCCCTCCTGAGATTTCATACCATAAAAACTTAACTTTTACTTTTAGGTAACATGAGTGGTTTTCCTGGTAACCTTAATTCAAAGCAGCAAGAAGCATTGCTGAAATTTCGTGAACAGATTCAAGATTTAAATAGAGAAGAGTTTTCATCTGATTATTACTTGTGTCGATGGTTAAGGGCAAGAAATTTTGATATTAAACAAGCAGAGAAGATGCTTCGTAACAGTATACAATGGCGTATAGAAAATAATGTTGATGACATATTGAAAACATTTACTGTGCCTGAAGCTGTAACCAAATACTATCCTGGAGGAATATGTGGAAGAGGTAAACTTGGTCATCCTATAAGGATAGAACCTTTAGGAACCCTGGATCCAAAAGGCATGCTTCAGGTAGGTACCTATATTTGACTTTTGCAATTTAGATCATGCCTGTATTGTCAGGTAGATCGTTTTGTACCTATAGATTTGTCATGAAAGAATTGGAAGATTATAAAAGTAATAAGTACACAGACTTGTGCTTCAAAGTAATAAATATTACTCCATGTGAATATGGATATATTTTAAATAGTTGCTTTTTAATATACAAAATTGGATCAAGATTGTATAAGAAGGCATATCAAGAAATTGAATATCCTGGTAAACCATTAGAGGCTAGCTGCTTATACTCTCTGTCCCTGAACGATGCCCCAGTGTTTTACTGGAAACAAAAAATTAGCTAGTCTCCATTATGGGGACGGTTTATCAGATTAGGATATGAAAAATAAGATAGTTTATCTTTCTAAATGGACGTGCTTTGCCTCCAACTAAAATAAAAAATATATTGTGCTCCTATTGGAAAAGAACGGAATTTCAGAAACACACAGACTCAGCTCCTTTAGTTGTGTGACCCGGATCAGCAACAGCTGAGCTAAAAACTTTTTATAGGTAGTGAACCAGTCACTATATTCGTCATCTGTCACAGTCTCCAGGATGAAGCAAGTTAATTTAACGAAGAGGAAGAAGACATTTTTGTTTTTAGGAATATTTATTAAAACTAAATTATTGACTCACATGAACAAAGCCCAATACACAATAATGAATAGCAAGAAAATATATTTTAGTTCTATTTTTTTATTACAAATGATGTCAATTATTTATCAGTTTATAAATTGGATTCCGTTTTCTTAATTTTAGTGTGCTGATGCAAATATCATTTTGCGTAGTCGTGTCTTCATAATGGAAACAATATTTCAGGAAATCTTGCCACAGATGCGTAGAGAAACTGGAAAAGAAGATGTTCATTCGATTATAGTGATATTTGATCTACAGCATTTTGGCATGCGTCACTTATGGAAACCTGGCATGGATTCGTTTGTAGAATTGACTAAAATGTTCGAAGCACATTATCCCGAGGCAATGCACCAGTGTTTTGTCATTAATGCACCAGCATTGTTTCCTGTGGCCTATAATATTATTCGTCCATTTCTTCACGTACAGACTCAAAATAAGGTTTACATTCTTTCTGGTAACCATCAGAATGAGCTACTCAAACATATTGATGCTGACCAGTTGGTAGCTAAATATGGTGGTACTCTTGCAGATTCATCTGGCAATGCCGATTGCAGTGAATGGATCTGCTGGGGTGGAGAAATTCCGTCAGAATATTTTTTAAAATCGGATGTTTCTCAATTATTTGAGGTGACGATTGCGCGTGGTTCTACTTATCAAATACAATTTGAGGTTGAACGTTCTGGTTCTTTAATACAGTGGGAATTTCAAACTGAAAGTAACGACATCAAGTTTGCAATTTTCCGTTATGAAAAGGGATCTAGGTTAAGATCAAAGAGTAGCATATCTAGTGGCGGTTCTTCCAATAAAGTTAAATCATCAAGCAAAATTTCTAAAAAAAAATTAGTCCCTGTTCTACCTTACCAACGTTTCATGAGCCATCTGACTCGAGTCAAGTCTGATTATCTCTGTACTGATCCGGGTCTTTATGTAGTTTGTTTTGATAATTCTTATTCATGGACGAAGAGTAAACGACTGTTTTATAAAATTGACGTAACGGACACCTATGTTATTGGAGAAGCCTATAACACATCTAATGAACATCATGTTTTGTCTTGTTCGATAACTAATGATGCAGAAAAGGATTCTGACAGCAATTCCGTGGAAAGCTTTCATTCTGCAGATGATAATATGGTAAGTATGCATTAGTCATATTCATTTCGTCATAACACAAGTGTCCCTCCTCCAATTAGGACATTTGAGTTTGTGCCCCCCCCCCACTTCCACTGTTCCAGCAGTAGATAGGGCAACCATAGTCTCTTCCGTATTATCTTCTTTAGGAAAAATATATCCAAATAACCAGCTGTGTTTTGGTGTATACGTGCTTTTTTAACCTAGCTTTAGAAGTCGATACCATCTTACGCTTGACGAAGCGGCACTGTCAGAGTGGCTTTTCTAGGAATTTTCCAGGGTTTTCGTTGAGCCTCTTTCTTACTTACTTACATTTCTTATATATCCACCGCGTCGGGTCATCTAGGGTTTCATATACAAGAGCCCTTAATCGGTGATATCATGTCCTTTTGACAGGCTACAAATGGTAGAGCCAGACATCGGTCCCCACAGGGGGCGGCTCTCGTCAACCAACTAACAACCTCTCTATGGTTCTTGGGCTAAGACCGATTTCCATGGGGACACCTTGACCACTTATCAGGCCGGTTGTCTAGTCCCTGAGCACTTTCGAAACCCTGTCCAGAAAGTACCTTGAAAGTGTACCACGACTGGGACTCCCATTTCGTAGTCCAGCGCGCTACCGGCCTCTAATATCTCTGGTCAACCATTTGCCTCATATTTATTTCATTACAGCGGACAAGATCTAAACCAACTTCTTAATATTTAACTTGATAAGAAACCCTTTTTATTTTACACCTACATACATATATTTTCATAAATTACAGTACGAGTATGTAGATCCAGACAATCTTTTGTACAACATATTTTTTAAATGAAAGATTTTTTTCCAAATTTAAGCTTATTTTTTATTGGGCCATCGATGGTCACAGAGCGGAGAGTTCGAGCTTGCTGTTCCCATAACTGATAATAATACAAATTGATTTCAATTCACCAACATAAGCCACTACAAACCTATTTCGACCGCTGGGTCTCATCAGTCTAAGTAGGCTCGAACCCGGAACCGCTGACGTATAAGGCAAGTCAGTGTCTTTCTCAAGGACAACTACATGTAGTTGTCCTTAGTCTTACCAACTCAACTATCCAAGCTGCTTGTGAATGGGAGCGCACAGTTGCTGACCGAAAATATAAAAGTCGCTAAATACAGTTGTACTTCCTACTAATAGTTGGTAAATTAAAAGAACAACTGTCATGTACGATCCCATTCGCCCGCAGCCTGGATAGCTCAGTGGGTTATATACTTGCCTTACACGCCAGAGGGTCCAAGTTTCAGTCTACCTACGACTGAAGAGACCCAAAGGGTTGAAACCTGTTTCGTAGTGGCTTATGCTGAGGAATAAAAATTATATTGAATTATATAAAAGATCCTCTTTATGATTTGTACATTAGTTGGCTGCAAATAGGAAGCTACTCTATGACAAATGATTAACACTACCTAAGTTTTCTGGGTCTATGGTTAAGTACGATTGCACCATTTGAAATTAATTGGGTTATCTCTATATCGATATAGATATTTATTTTAATGTTAATGATACCACTTCCAAAGTCCACTCTTTTGATTACCTACCTACTTACTAGCTGTATTAGATAAACAACTACATGATAATTATAATTTAGGATTCGTTTAAGGATACATGAGTTTCAGTTTAAATGCGATATTTTTATTATTTTCAGATTGCTCCTGCAGATTTCTATGTACCCATTTTACTGACTATTAATCTTTTGAACACATTAGATAATATATCACAGGTGTTTAAGAGTCATAATAAAAAACAGGTACACTTTGATAAAAATATACTACATATTAATATACTTATTTACATTACTCACAAATGATAGCCCAGGACAGCTGTTTCTGCCTTGTTGGGCCTCATGAGCTAGGCATAATCATTGCCTGAGTAATATAAAATGTTTGTATATTTCATATCAAAGTACAGAAAATTTGCAAATTTTACATAAAAAGTGAAAAAGTTCAAGACATTCAGAAGAAAAGTATTGGATGCTTGTTTTTTTATTAATAGGCACCTAATGTGTTCAAAAGATTAATCGCCAATATAATAGGTACATAGAAATCTGCAAGAGGTCTATAGTACATTTTGAAGATACAACTTACTATAATAACTGCTATTATTCCATTTAAAATCTTTATTATCTTTCTTACTTCTAGCAAGGCTTTCTGTCGACAGTTCCTATTATGTTCCCATACATTATAAAAAAATTATTGATATTTACTTTTTTTCATTTATTTTAGGTATAAATCAATAATTATGTTGAGAATATATTGTAAGTTCATTCTAGTATCTTTCTTTATCAAGAGTTGGTATCTATTTTTGTAACTTTTCCTAAAATGTTTTGTGATAGTGTTTATTCAGTACCTAGTTTTCGATTATTTTATTAATTGAAATTGTCTTTTTCTTTGTCATAAAATATGTTTTTTAAAGAAAACATTTTTCTATTTAGACTTGCATTTTGCAAGCAATAGCTATTATGGATAAATAATAGTTTGATTTTTATTACTTCATTTTCCGAATTGTAATTTGTGTGATATTATTCGCTTATTTTCTGGGATGTGATTACTCCGTCATTACATGTTGGGCACTTTATTTAGAGGTTTTATAACTCACATTTACCTAAACACGGAAATAATGTATAGAAATATGGATAGAAGTTTTAAGTCTCTATTCATGATACAAATATTTTAGTACATCACATTTTGTGTGCGGAATGAGACAGTGGATGTTAAAACATTAATTTGTCTGATGATTATAAAGAGCGATAAAAAATATTAACATCTACTTTCTACGTAAATCATATTATGTATCTTAGCAGGCTCTATTCTATCTATAGTTTTGTACGTGAAAAGTTTATACTTCTTTTATCAATCACATCCCTGTGTTTGTTATTTTAAAAGCATAATATTTTATCTTTTGTATCAATTGTGGATTATGAGATTAACAATAGCCACCGATTTCTATTTACTACACTAGATGGAGCACTTAATTAATTGAACAATACAAGGATGCTGTTGTCTATGCTACCGTTAAAACTAAATTTTGAATTTAGCTGTTAGCCAATCAAATTAGAGGCTGATTTCGAGACTCTGAAAAAGACAAACATTGTCAGAACAGCTTGTAAGTATTCTGAGAGTCTCGAAACCGAAACTTAAAATGTAAACAAATTACAGAAAGAAAACCAAGTGCTCCATTTAGTGTATAAATAGAGATCGGTGACAATAACTTATTAATTTGTGTAAAAGCGGTACATTTTCTACGAATATATGTTAATAAATAATTGCTTTTAGTACATTACAGTATATACATGTTTTGTTTATGTTAGTGATATTTATTTTTTAAAATACATTATCTATAATGTAGACAGTCTCAAAGAAAGTTTTCATAGTAAATCTAATCTCCGTATGTTAATACACCATAATTTTTTAATGTTATTCTACGTAGATATTAAATATCTGTATATCAACTACCTATATAGGCCTGTCGAAAACATTGTTACTCATAAATCGGTGTTAAATTGCTGCATCTAAGAATGTATAATTCATAGTGGCTAATCCCATGCTGTATTCTTAGGAATATCAAGTATAACTATTTTTCTAATTATGATGTGTTTTGTTAGTAAGATTTCTGCAAAACAGTGTATCAAGTTAATATGTCTTGCATTTCTATCCTTCTTTTTTGAAATGCTGACAATGCAATGAATATTATTTATTTATATACACTTTGATTTCCAACAACAATTTATTAGTTGGTTGTAGAATAGTTAAAATGTAATTCAAACAACTACATGCATTTAAAAGTGTAGTGTATGCTTAATACATACATGGTTTTAACATCAGTAGTTACTCAGTGGTTACCCAGTGGTTGGTAATGGAGATTTTAGATCGTGGATTCAAACTGCTCTATGAAGAGTAGTATCTGAATGCTAGAGCCTAGAAAAGGGTATGTTTTTCAAAATTTGCCACAGGAATTGTGAGTTCACTAGCCCTATCATTGGTAGTATCGCTTATGTGAGGGGTAGGCAGTTCCCGAAACTTATACCATTTTAAATTACTCAAATGAATTTACTGGTTCTGACCACCTGTATATGGAACCCTATTTCTCTAATTTTGATGTTTTTATTAGTTATCAGACCAAAGGTCCTTATGTAGTCAAAATAAAAAATTAATCTTGCAACAAAATTAAGATGAACTTAGCCATTAATCTTCCATTATCCAAATTTGAAATCAATCTGTCCATTTATTCTCGTTTTAGTATTTTTATGAACTAATCCAAATTAAATTAACTATAGTTTTTGTTATATTATTTAAACCTAGCAAGCTATTCTTATCTATTAATTTCCAGGTTTTGTGACTTTTAACTATGCATGTTGTGTTAAAATATGACAATAGAAAGGCCCCTATTTAAAGACAAAAAGAAAATATATTTGGCCTATTTTGGTGTACATATTCAGTTTTATTTGTTCACATTGAAGATTTTTATTTTTGTTCTTGTTAGTTTTGAGTCCATGTCAACACTAGTCATACGAAAGTATACATGTGCACTGTACCTAATTTTCTAGTTTTATTGTGCCAAACACTGAAGCATTTGACTGTGAACTATGTTGTACTACTTTTTAATTGTGCATATTGGTCTGTCCCCCAGTTTATTCAGGATTTCATATAATCTAGTACATATTTTCTATCTGTAGGTATTTTATATTTACGCAAAATTTCGTATGAAATAAATGTAACTTTTTCAGGATTGCGATTAGTGTGTCATGTCGAATGATATATCATTCAATCCTGAAAAAGTTTCTTTATTTCGTTGCTATATAAAATACCTAGGTACATATATGACGTGACTTTCAAAGGTATTTAATGTTATTTTGTTGTTCTGTCCAATCAGTGATAAGTTTTCGCATCCTTTAATAACAATATGCCCCAGCACCATGACATGGGTCGATGTGGACGACAACTTAGCTTATATGATCGTAATTTTTTACCTTTTAGTAAAATAATGTTAGTTTTCGAATTCTTTTATAAATAAAAAAAATAAAATGTAGTGCTTAATATAGAAGGAATGTGAGATGTATTTTATTGTTTTTTTTAGAATGAGGTATGTATTAAACTGAGGCAACATAATTTTAGGGATAACCGCATGAAGCATCACTAAATTTATTGACTAGATGTTAACATGACAAATTGGCCACATCGGCTCATGATGGTGGGATAAATGCTTTAACAAAATATTAAATTGTGAAACTGTTTATATTATTAGTGTTAAAACAAACTTGCTCATCTAAGGAGGGTGTTTTGCATTCAATGTGGATTTTAAAATGATAAAATAAAAATACTATTAAAAATAACGTAAGTACATTAGCGACCTGTTTTTAAGAGGACAAATCAGGAGATCAGTAAAATGAATATTTTTTATGATAAGCATCAGATTACGCATTTTAGGATTATGAAATTGAAATTTTAAAAATGAATAATGTATGACATTGAAAAATAATTTATAACATTTTATTGAACACTATGATTAGGTCGCAAGTATTTATATATACTGAAAAACAGGTCGCAAGTATTTATTTATACTGAAAACAGATCGCAAATATACAAATATCCATACTCAAAAAACAAGTCGCAAGTATTTATACAAACTCACTAATTATACTCAAAAAAGGTCGCAAGCATTTATTTATACTAAAAAACAGGTCGCAATTATTTTTTTATACTCATAAACAGGTCGCAAGTATTTTACAAACTCATTAACTGTGATGTATACTTTCCTACCTATAGGGGTTTCCAAAACAATATCGCTTTTGGATAACTGGGTAAATCCGCAAAAGAGTGCTAATTTTGACTAAATTTTTTGTCTCCAATAGTTTGAGTAATAAAATTTTGATTTTGAAGTCATTTAAGGGTAAACAGCATGCGTAGATTACTATGGTGGCAATGAAAAGCACACCAAATATTTTGTTCTACCTGTATCTGCTGTGTAGGCGTCGGTTAAGGGACAAGGTGTCATTGTTTTAAGAAGAAGAATTGTCATTTATGACATAAATTTATTTAAGGTGCAGAAATGCAAGATATAGCTTAATACATATAACATACACTAAAATATTGAATATCAGTTTGACAATCCTCTATCTACCATAGAAATACATAGCCTGACATAGAGGTTGGTACAAGTCGGAGGGTCGATGCACTATAACCCTCGAGATATAAAAGGTTACCTACCTACAAAGGATGTAAGATAATATTTTTAGAGTGAAAGCTAAAAAATTGTTAGGGCCACATATCTGGGGCATCTTCCGGGATTCGTCCCTAAGTTAGCATTGTGCATACATAATTTATACTTAAAATTCATTTGAATACCAAATTGTGATAAAAATTTTATAAGGTATCATCACACAGAAGGGGAAAAAAATTAAGAATTAGTTGCGATCTTTTAAAAAAATGAATATTCTAATTTGTGGTATTTTATGCCCATAATTTGCTATTGACTTTACCGTTTGGATGCATTTATGCTTAACTGATAGCACTTGAATAGGGCATCATTTTCATAACACAATATCTGCCAAATGTGTTAGCAAAAATAATCTGTGACCAAAATAAGAGGCGTCGGTTATAAGAGAAATTTTGTGCTTGTACTGAGTCAGTTTTTTTAATATATTATTTTTAAGTTGTAGAAAGAAAAGTCCTTCACTATGTTTATTATTACCATGCAAAAACGCAATGAGTTAGGAGGGATCTCCAACTGAGTACATCGAATATTGTCATAAAATTGATAGGGTACCTTCCCAGAAGATAGTATATTGATGTTATATTATTTGAATTAAAAACTATTATAAGATAATTTCAATGGAAGTAAGACTTGATAAACAATATTTCGAAAAAATCCAGGAATTTGGTTTTAAATTAACGATTTAATCAGCTGAAGACAGGAAAGTGGCAGTTTTTGTGGATTTATTTATTTAAATATGTACAAATGTGTATATTTATACACTTGTGAGCAAAATGAATTAGAATTTTCAAATTAGTTCAGACATGAATTTTCTTGTTCATTTTCTAAAT
>JAUYWI010098231.1:0-11732 GCA_034780595.1 Parotoplana pacifica | reverse complement strand
GTCATACCTAGCGTCCTCTCTCTCTCAGGCCAATAAGATGGATTCAGGGCAGTATGGCCGGCACGGAGTTGGCTCTGAGTACAGCCTGGCTATCGCCCAAGATCCTGACACTGCTTGGCTGAAGGAAGATCCTCAGTCACATCGAGGGCAGCAAGAACGGTCGTGTCTTTAGTCATAGAGTAAGGATACAACAGATCGCCATTGAAATTGTGACCGGCACCACAGGACAGTTATAATGGCTCTTATGGCACCGTTATTGTGGCTCCCACAAGACTCCGATAGCACAGTGTTGATGATTCACTTATATTGCTATTTCTTTAATTAATTTGTGGCTATAAGTTTTCAATTTGCATTAATTACAAAACTACTTTATGGTTTTCAATGTACCTAGGCTGGCTGGTTGACAAAGAGCTGTGTGTTTGATAGAAGTCGTGCGACCCATAAAAGTACACACTTTTCACCTGCCATGTCACTCGCTAGTTGTGTGAGATGTTCAGCACTATTGGGCCGATACTTATTCCCAAACGGACTACATTTTATTTGATAAATTGTGTACTATTTCTAATTCCCTAGAGGTTAGATATTGGTATCATTCATTATTTTCATTTCAAATTATCGGCTAAAGTTTGATTTGTATCCTAGAAGTACCCTCCACAGGGATATTTGTAGATTGATCCCTAAAAGCACGGCGTTTTGACCAAAGTATGCTACTTCAAGATAGCATCAATATAATCAATCAATAATATTGTGAAAGCACAGTAAACAATATCGACAAGGTTTCCATGGGTATTTTTTCCTTCCAGGACAGTTGGCCGCATAACTCAATAACTCCTCTCTCTGCTCGCTCCGAGTACGCTGCAGAAAGTGTGTGCGGAGCCCATCTGAATTTAATCCCAAATCCATTTTATAAAGAATCTCTCTCGAATCACTTGAAAGAACACGTCACATTCAGTGGATAGGACGTGCATGGTGCAGTGAGAATCCATTGTTCTATCATAATTTCTGTTTTGATAATCGTTTGTACTCTTCTTAGACTTATCCAGTTTCTCTCTCTCTCTCTCTCTAAATCTGCGCTGCTGTGGTCACCAGAAGAGCACGCCATCCCTGTCTATTTGCTGCCAGATGATCCGCTGCGAGACCCTGCCCTGTCCAAGCTATTGTCGGTCTCCCTTGGATGGTTTCTTCTATTATTCGTTTTTCCAGTTTGCATTTGCTCATTTTGTGGGCCCCCGAAGAAGCGCATCTTTCTGACTACCGAAGATCTTCCTTCTAAGCATCATCTCCGTCCCGATGTCCTCCAAAACCCATTGATCTGTTCTCCTCTCAATCCACGACATTTCAAATGCATCAACTCCTTTCCGGTCATTCCCAGTCATTGCCCACGACTCACGTAGATAAACACCCGGACTTCCTTTTGGGAGGTGAAAAGGTCGAAGATTTCGTACACTTGGACTCACCTATCAGCACAAGTGGGAGCTGTACTATTACAACTAAATGACGGCTCTCTAGCAACAGCACGCCTGGTTATAATGAAGCTGATCAATGTTTGGAAGATTAAAGGTGGTAAAGATTCGATTGTTCCGTGCCACGGTGGCCATGTGTCGATGTGAGTCCTGAGCGATGACGAACTGCGGCCTCACCTGGAGGATTTTGAGGGCGTCTTGGACGAAAAGGAGAACCAATCACTGGGCGCCTTGAGAGCTTCGGTGGTACTGGGATGACTCTTGGTAGGCAACTGGCTTTCGGGAAACTGCGTTACTTTGGCCATGGTGTGAGGAGACGAGGCGGTAGAAGGAAAACGGCAAAGAGGAAGGCCAGCAATGGCATGGAAGAAAGACATTAAATAATGGACAGGCCAAAGATGTGCAATCGCATTTCAATCGGCCCTGGGTAGAGACAGAAAGATAGAAAGATAGATACACATAGATAAACAGATAGATAATATATTAAACATCGATATTTTGAGAAAAGTATCTAAGGCGTTATCTTACATAATTTCGACAAAAGAATCGGAAAGGTCACTGAATAAATTTAGAGGCATAAAATGTTAACTGTACAAGAACCAGATATTTTATGTAAAAAAACTCCGTTTTTAAGGATCAATCTCTGTATGATATACTCTTGGGCAGAAATGATTTGCAAATTTAGCACCCAAATGTGTTTTTTCATCATTAAACATCTAATTTGCGTCAAGTGACACATTAAGTAGGTACCTAGCCACCCCAATCCATCGTGTTAATGTTCCGGTTAACTCTGGAAATCGACCATGGCAGAATTTTCACACCACATCCACTTCTTGGGTGAGTGGTAGCCAACCTGTGCAATACAGTTTCCAGCAAATTTTAATTCGCGTTTCAAAATTATAGATTTTATTTATCACATTTTGTTTGATAAATAGGAATCAGTCTATTTATATCTCCGCAGTTCATAAACTCCACGTTCTCCTGAATAGAGTTAGTGGTGGCGAGCCGTGTGTGTGTGTGTGTGTTGTCAAAATGTGGTCGGAATAAGACAACAAAACATTTGGTTTCTTCTTTTCCCTGCCCGCTTGCCTCGTTGCTTCCCAGGCATCTTCTACCTACCACTTAAAGGACAAACAACATGAGCATTTTGATAACAAAAGCACTTCTGAACAGAATTTCTTTTCTTAGGCGGCGGCTATTAGCCTATTTCCTGATTAATTGCCAATGACTACAGACTCACTGTATTGTTGGGTTTTATGCGTTGTTAAATCAAAAGGAGATTTATTA
This sequence comes from Parotoplana pacifica, assembly GCA_034780595.1. Lineage (NCBI taxonomy): Eukaryota > Metazoa > Platyhelminthes > Proseriata > Otoplanidae > Parotoplana > Parotoplana pacifica. Next base: position 8,982 of record JAUYWI010098231.1, on the reverse strand, counting down.
GAGATTTTTGCTGCACAACAACACTGTGAACTGGCTCATATATGAATCACAATAGTTTAATGTGCAGATCTCGGCAGTTTGACAACGGACATTTTGGTCTAAAATTGAGTTTTTGGTTAGGAACTTGTTTTCTTATTTGGTAGTTGATTCCACCTCTATAGGCGCATGAAGTGGCTCCAATTAAGAACGTAGGCAAATAGTTTTCGTGTTATCAAACTCTGTGTTCTCCGGCCTTGCAATGTTCTGGGGCCCCTGATTCAAGGTGGAGGCCCTCCCCCCCCATCCCCCCAACCATGTTCTGGGTGTTCTGAAGCTGGTCACACAACTATGCAAAATATTTCTAGCCACCATTTATTAGCGACTTTTGAACCATTTTTCTTCCAGCTCTCAATGCTAAGCGGGGTCATTTTTTCTCAATCTCTTTTTTTGTGTGTGGAAAGGTTTAATTTCTTTAGCGGCTTTCTTTTGGGTTATCTTATTTCTTTGTTATTCCTTGATAAATGTTTGCGTTCTGTATACCAATTTATTTGGTTGATTTGTGTATGTATACCAATTTATTTGATTGATTTTTGTATGTATACCAATTTGGTTGATTTGTGTATGTATACCAATTTATTTGGTTGATTTGTGTATGTATACCAATTTATTTGGTTGATTTGTGTATGTATACCAATTTATTTGCTTGATTTGTGTATGTATACCAATATATTTGATTGATTTGTGTATGTATACCAATTTATTTGCTTGATTTGTGTATGTATACCAATTTATTTGATTGATTTTTGTATGTACACCAATTTATTTGATTGATTTGTGTATGTATCCCAATTTATTTGATTGATTTGTGTATGTATACCAATTTATTTGGATTGATTTGTGTATGTATACCAATTTATTTGGTTGATTTGTGTATGTATACCAATTTATTTGATTGATTTGTGTATGTATACCAATTTATTTGATTGATTTGTGTATGTCAATGATTTTTGTATTTTACATTTCTTTAAAAAAGAATAAACGTGCAGAGTTGTGTGAATTTTCGAACACCCTGTTCTATAAATTTTGATAAAATTAGAAATATGTCTAGCACATATTATTTTTGAAGTGTAGTAAATTATTTTATTACTTATCATAAACCATAGCTACAAACATACATACATACACACTTACATACATACATAATGTACGTCTATACCATCTGAACATGGTGGAACATTCATTATCTTTCTAACGTCCTGGCTACGTATTGAACTTTATACGCGCGTCCAAAATTATGGTGATACTTTAGGGGATCTTATTTTAACCTACTGAGACAAGCCAGCCATGCTTTATTGATTCAGCATCGGTCAATATTAGAGGCAAGGATGATGGTAATGCTAACGCACATTCACAGTCTACTTTCCCCAGATGTACCTGGACTATTTTTACTGTTATCTATTTTTGAATACTACAACAACTTTAATACGGGAAGCGATGAGGTGTACCTTAGCTAGTTGTTAATTATATATATGAAATTCAACTTTGTCAATACATAAAAACTTTTATCCAACTATTATGTTTATCATCATGAAATATTTCCCCCAGGTAAAAGGTTCATGTTGTTGATAGAAATGTCATCAAATACTGGTCAGGCTATTCTGCATTTTCTCTACAGCTATCTATCTGTTCGTGGGGCCATTTAAAAACTTAATTATTGAGATTTAAAAAAGAAAACAACCACGCTAATATTTGGGGGTATCGCAGGCACCGGTTGTTGGCACTGTGTTGCATTGCACCGACAGATTCGACCGGTGACGGACGCTCGACGAGTTTGTGTCGGTTGTGGGTGTAGTACCTACCTTCCTACCATTACTGTAAGTACATGTAGGTTTGGGGGGGAAGTTTGACATTTGAAATTTGAATTTTATACCGAAAACAATCCAGCAGAATGCTGACCCACGCTGGGTTAGGGGGCTAGGAGGTGTAATAGTATCTGGCGACAGATTTGATAACAGAAATCCCACAAAAGGTTGCACCAGCCGCGACTTTAGTTTCGTCAACTTTGCCACGCTTTTCCGATACAGGGTGAGGCTAAAAGACGTACCTATAGGGACACCTTTCTAGCTATGTTTAGCTTTTGGGCATTCCATTTTCGGAGGTATGTGGTTAGAGCTTTTGGAAAATTTATTTCTGAGCTATATTTAGCGCCTAGATAAAATACGTTTACCTGTTTCTATAATTAAAATGTTGCATAAAATAGTATGTAGTTAAGTGTTGAATGAAAATAGATAGAAATATGTTTACGTCTTTATAACTCACCCTGTAGTTGTTGGTGTTGTTGTTGTTGGGTTTATTAATAGAAAATATCAGTTATTCCGCTTTTAAGTTGTCATCATTTCTGACCTTTATAACTCTAAGACCATGTGCCAATTGTACATCCATCCGTACTGCCTAGATGTCGAATTAACAATCAATATTGACTTGCCCCTTTCACAGTCACGAAATCGTGTAACTAACCTTGATAATAAACATGCCAAACTGGATCGGTTTTGTGACGAGCCCGCCCCCCCCCTCGGAACATGTCACCTCCTAATATCTGTTGGGTGGATGGGCATTGTTTGAACAGTTAGTTCATTACGTTACATTTAAGTACATTTAATCTTTACCGTGCGACACAACAAACGCATAATGCAGTCTATCTTCGACAGATGGCTACATTATGTATAATGTTGCCAACTGTTCTACACCACGTTGTAGACATCCACCCCGACTCAACCCAAACTGGGTGATCTCTGTGGGTAGCTACTTAAATTGCGCAAAATGTCGCTGCTCTTTTGTTTTTCCGAAGCAAAACATTCTCTGTTAACTTTATGCTCTAACTGTGTTGCCGATCCTCGATTGTGTGTGTTTGGAAAAAGTATTTTGGTAATAGATTGAATAGAAGAATGCTTTGTGTTTTGGTGAACAAAGCACTGGTTTCATACGCTCCAATGGATATTATGATGTGCCTATATTAGTTGTTTCAAAGTAATTGATTCCTTGTCGTCAGATGAGTTACTTTTAAGTCAAATTGTAATCAGTAGGTGTACATACATTCAAATTATATTGTCCATACCTAGGATAATATTTAAATCAATATTTATTTGTATATTTTCGTCAATAAGACAAAAAACATTAAATAGATAGCTATTAGGTATACTTTATAAATGCAGTCTTGAATTATTCATGTACAACACCGGTTAAGGTTCCAGCCCATTAAAAAGTAGAAGCTGTTTCTTCTCTTGGCGTGATTTATTGCAATATTTGTGCTTTATGTATGCATCATAGTTTGGGTCCTAATATAGCTGAAAGTCACCGTAATATGCAAATTGATTAGCAGTAGGTACTGCATAGCCATGGTGTTGGTGGAGAAGAGGAATTATGTAAGTAGCTAGCAGTGTGTAAAACAGACGTTTTTATTTAGTTTTAATGAATATCATATCATAAATTTAGTTAATAACAAAAGAAGAAACAGAAAAATTCACTTCTGGTGCACCATTAGCCGCCTTTTTGTATACCCTATCAAACTGTGCATGACCATATACGGGTTCTGCATACTGTTCCGCTTCTGGTTTTAACCCGTCGACGACCTCTTTCCAGTGATCTCTCTCAGAGCTCGTCGTCCCTCAACAGGACCAAGCGAGCTGATGAGACCAAACGGGTTGAAATAGGAGCCGGAAGGCATCTTCTATCGCCTGATGTAGATCGTCATATGCAATTAATATTCACGCAGATATTTCTAGAGACATTTTTTCTGTTACTGAATTAGAAAACCTCTGTTTTATCATCTAATTTTATGTCTATGTATTATACCAGAGAGTTTGAGAGGTCTCTTCTGAATTTCAAGCAATTCAAGGCTTGCTGAATGGATTCTATAGCAAAACCACAGACAAGGGGTCGGCGTTTCGAAATGCATTTAAACATCCTTTTTAGTTTCACCGCGCAGAAAGCGATTTTAGAGGTAAAATAAAGGCAATTCTCATATTCTATTATTAGAATGTTTACGAATCCAATAGAAATGCACAAAAATCAATAAATGATTAAGAATTCTAGCACACTAGTATTTTAGAGCTGTCATGAAACCCAATATAAACATAGAAGATGACAGTTGGTACTTTAGAATCTATAAAAGAAAACTAACGTTACCCCTTCTTCAAGTAAGTTAACAAAATCATTAAAAAAATGCAATACATTGTGTCTAGGCGTTGGATTATTTTTAACCTAAAAGTTTTTAGTTAAAATTTGTTTCCAATCAGCCTATTTAAACAGGAAAATAGATTTGAATCGCTGGTCCCCAGACCATAGATAGCATAGGGGAAAGAAATCTTAGAGCTTCTTGTGTATGTATTGATCAAATTGCAGTCACCATTATTTCACATAAATAAATCTGAAGAAAGTTATAGCTAAAAAAAACTGACAGCAGTTTTCTTAGAGTTAATTGGATCCCATAACATAGAATCTTTCTCTCTATTTTGTATATGAACTAATATTTATAGATATTTTATCTACGATTTCTATGCAGAAAATTTGGTGTTTTATTTCTTTCCTCTATGGTCAAAAACTTAGTATTTTTACTCAATGGTTTCTGAGTTTCTTTCCTCTACGAATCGCGCTTTTCAACTAAAAATATCGCCAAGGACTTTTCTAACCCCTAGTATGTATCTACTTGGTTTCGTTTGTACAAGAACTGACAGATATCACAGAGATTGATATTTATTTTTATACCCAATTCGTATTCTGGTCAGCTGGTTTGTTCTTACCGCCTGTAAACATTTTAGTTTTTATCCTCTGTTCAGACAAACCATTGTGCTGTATGTATATCTTTTTTCTAATGTGTTTAGTCTCATTGTCTTTTTATACAGAGTGTTTAGGTACCTACTTGTTGTATTTGTACTGGCTGTTGTTCAGTTTGTTGTCCAAGCAATACGGAGACGGCTTCGTGTTTCTGTATTTAACGATCAGGAACAAGTGTATTTAGAGACCATTTTGCAAGTTTCTGGACTGACTTAACACCCTAATGCCGAAGCATCCATTAAATAATTATATCATTTTTGAAGTTCAACTGTTCCCTGGGGCCATTGAAAAATAGTCAGTCGTGTTCACAACACATCACTTTTCTGATAGTTTCCTACAATACTTTGATATCAATTAGCACAATATTTAAAAATAATATTTGAATCATTGGATGTTTCTTTTTTCAGTTTCATTCTTATTGGAGGGAGTGCGCACATTGTAGTCACACAAATTATAAAATTAAAAACGCATGATATCAATGTCGGCTGAAGCAACTCAAATCTGCCAACTACTAATGAGTTATATCCACATTGGACGTCAGTGTACATTTTGGGCAAACTTTGCTTTTTATCGATAGCCGTCGTGTTTGACCTCAAACCCTTTCGTTATGTTTGTTAGTTCCTTTTGAGTATGACAGAGATTAGTACACTTGGCCAGAGTGGGAGAATCCAACGCCTTTCTTTCAGTGAGAGACCAGTGGGGAAAATCTTCCCCATGGAATGTATTCTGAGGTCAAGTAAATCCTTCGAAAGGACTCACTGAAACGATTTCCATGTTCCATATTCGAATTAGTCCAGAAACTTATTAGAAGGTCTACAATGCTTTGTCTGAGGTGTTTAATTGATGCCAACAGATGATTGGCTGTTACCTATTGTACAGTTTCCGGTAAAAGGAACCCATAGCCACAAAAGTTTTGTAAAAGACCTTTTTAGGGGATTAAAAGACATCTAAATCATCAAACTGAAAAATCGATTTATTCTTACAGAACTGCTTACATTGCTAAGTAAACATTTCCCAAAGTTTCATTGGCTTTAAACATCAGCATCCGAATTCTCGTCTGAATTGTTGCTTTCAGTACCATTTATTTAGATGTCCTTTAAACTGAATGAATAACAATTTCCTTGATTTTATTAGGAAATTTGATTTGTCTTTTTTGTTCGATGTGTCCTTTTCCGTTAACTTTGTGAAATTTATGTTTCAACTGTATATTATCGTTTTTTTATGTTTCTTTCTATAAAGAAACTGTTACAAATTAAAATAAATTGAGGCGAAAAAGAGAACTTTCATGTACGTTTTCACACATTTTTCAATATTTCAAAAATATTAAAAAATTGAATTATACTACTTAATCAGTCAGATGTAGTATGGTGAATTTTTGTTTTTAATTAGTTTTCACTTCCAAATTAGCAACAACTATGTTTTGATATCCAGGTAGATATGCAGGCCCATAAATCCAACCACAGTAGCTAGGTACTTCATCAACCATAGAACACTCAGACACAATATGACAAGGACTTCACCCGACAAGTCAGGAATGAACTCCACCCTTTCAACCTGAAGAATTTGATGCAGCCCAGACAACTCTAAAAACCTGGCACTTAAGTTAAGGGAATGGTTCCAACAATTACTTTCGGCATGTATCGATGATCATCAAGAGATCCCAAACGTCTGGCGACAGGCAAAAATAGTCGGCATCATAAAAGCCACTAAAGTTGTGGATAGTCCAGTAAGTTATTATTCTCCTCTGTATCGGATACCATATACTTGAGAGAATCATTTATAACCGCATACAACCAATCATTGAATGACAACAAGCCAGATTTTGAAAAACACCATTCACAACTGACCGAGTCACCCTAGACGTACGGACACTTTTGAAGACCGTTTTATAAGTGCTGACCTATTTATCGACCTTTCAGCACAATATGACACAGTCTGGCACAAAGTTTATAAAAATCACATTCTGACAACTCTCCTAGCACCAGGAATCTTGATGGAGATAATGGATACAGGAAAAAAAAAGCATTGAAGAAGACGTAGTTTTCACAAGGATCAGAACTAGCACTTCTCCTCTTTGATATTGATACTCAGGACATCTACGCTGATGATCTTATGCGTACAGATGATGTTAGAGAAAATTTCAAACTCTCACAAAAGACCCTAGACAATTAATTGAAATATGTCGGTGCTGAATGAACAAGTCACAATTAGAATCCTTCGTTAAGATACCAACGGGCGGCTAATATACAAAGAAAACACGAAGCTATGTTTTATAGATAAACTTGGCAATTAATAGTTAGTTTTTTTATTGAATAGGTCAACTGTAAAATAAAATAATAAACTCAAAAGTTAACGGAAAAGACATTTTAACCACAGAAATATCATTTTCCGCGTTTTGATGATTGAATAGCGCACCTAATCCCCAATCTCTCAATAATTTTTGCATAACTCTCGGTTTGAGTTGCGAGTGATATTACATCGTATTTATTTGTCTCATCTGTGGTTTTATGGGATACACTCTTCTACCTATCTATCTGATCGATATTATCTATAAATAATTTTTAACAAAACAAAAAAAAACGATGCCAGAATTGACAGTCGTCATCTTGTTAACGGTGGTGTGGAGTTTCAAATACTCGATAGACTGTGGGTAATTTTGGTTACCAGAATGAGAAAAGCACTGGCCAAAGTTTGTCCAAAAATTCGGTGACCTTCTGGTCTTTAAAACCAGGTATTTGGACATGTTCCAACACATTTTTTGTTCCTTTGGCCAAAACAAATTGAGCGCATGTGACCTTTTTTTAAAGCCTATAATGTCACCGAATTTTTGACAAAGTTAGATGCTTTACTTGTAACTAAATATTTTCTAGCTCATGACATTTTTTAAAACGAATTACTTAATTTACGTAGATTTAGTTGCCGTAAAATTACAGCACTGTTTTGATTATTAGGTATAAGGGTCGTTGATTTCTAAATATTCGATAGATACTACACATTTTATTCCCTGAACTTTAGCGGTAAATTGTCTGTTTGTTTTTTATAATTGAAGAATTTGATTTGTGTTTCAAATCCGCTCTATTCACTTACAGAAAATTCACCGGGGGGGGGGGGGTGGTAGTATCTGCATGTTAGAGGCTAAAATTTGCCTCAAAAGACTTGCGAGTTCCTATTCATTATGCTGTTTGTTAGCTTTGCTATCTTTTTATACTTTTTTAAAGCCCTGACACCTGATTGATTGCGGTTCGGTGAAAATCTGATCTTTAGGTAATATTTAGAGCTGTACTTCAATTCAAGATTCTAGTCGAAACGAGTGCTGTAGTCAATTCCTTCGTGCCGTAACAAAATGTTGACTATTAATTCCAATGTTGGCAACTGATGCTTTATTACTGTGTCTTTCACTGTGGTTTATACTTAATATAATACATTTTCACATTGTATCTAGTTCAAGTATTATTTAATTTGTTCCTCTGTTAAATTTGGTATACTGGTGTAAATTATAACAATATTATTTTAATTACCAATCTTCTTTAATGCTGTTTTATCTTGGGTATCCCAGTTGAATCGTATGTAGCTATAGCATGGGCTTAAAAATATCAATGTAGCGGACTAAAATTAGTTAATTTTAATAAATTTTATGAGATTTTACACCTCAAGAATGAATAAAATTACTACTTGGTAGTAGTAGAAAAGTCATCAATAAAGTAGGTTATAATTTGGGGCGTATCTAGGATTTTATTTGAGGAGTTTTATAGGTCCTTGGATTGTGTTCTATAGAAACCAATTGGATTGTGTTTTATTTCTTTTAAAAACATTAATTGGCCAGAACCTGCTTTGACAGCGTGAGTGCCTTTTAACAAAAAAAAAACAGGCTTCCAATACTGAGTATTTTTTACTTTTTCTCTTTTTATGCAGCATTGCAAATGTTTCTTTTATGCTTTGATATGAAATATACGAACATTTCATATTACTCAGGCAATGATTATGCCCGGCTGATGAGGACCAACAAATGGCTATATTCTCATTGGCTGATCTGAATAGTATGTTATCGATAGAAGCATCATTGTTACGCAGATTATCAGTATCTGTGTTACCTTTAACAGCCAAGGAAGAAAGGTGGAGCTGCAGTGGATCCCAGCACACTGCGAGATTGACGGTAACGAAGCTGCAGAT
>JAUYWI010098220.1:0-11734 GCA_034780595.1 Parotoplana pacifica | reverse complement strand
CCCGAAATAAATCAAGACAAAATTTGAGCGAGAAAATAATTATAGATTTGAATTCTGCATATCAATATTAGTCAGTAGTTGTAAAATCACCGGTGCATAGATTCAAAATGTTTGAGTGGATACTCTCTGTAGGGATATTTACTCTATGGCCAGGACATTAAGTCAATGTTGAAATCCAGCACTGTTCGCTATCAGTTTGATGAATGGTGTTGGATTCTGGTGATGCAGAAGTTCATGGTTACGTATGTTACACGGCTTAACATAAATAAATGACACCACTAGAATTACTTGAAACTGCCCATTTTCAAACACTACCCAATATTTTAAGCAGCTTCTTAAAATAAGACAAGCTACTACAATAAGGACAATTAATGTTTTGATGTATATTAAAATATTGTGAGCAGCTACACATGAAAATTTATTGCTGTGGAAATGACATGCATAAATACGCAAGCATCAATGAAACTCATCTTGTGTGTCGACTGGAATAAAGATAAACAACGGCTTTGTGTGTTGTCTCAAATGTATTAAATCAAATGTATTACTTCAAATGATTTGAAAATTTTGAATATACATAAGGAATTTCAAAAGACGTCTGAAGAAACTTTTTTAACAATTACTGAATTAAATCGCTTCATGATTTTACCAAATTTTAAAATTTAATACCATTTCTATATAATCCGGGAGCTTCACCCTAAGGGAACCGAGGTCGCAACAGCAACCTATCCTACTGGTTAGATATTAAATTCAGTATAATGAAACTGAACATCTGTCGTTGTCTCAGCGGTGCCTAAGCCAATAAGAGGATCTTAAAAATGGTCTCTACAGATGTTAAATTCTTATTACTCAAAAATCGATTTTATTTCTGGTTTATCCAATTGGCTTCAAATTTAGGAAACTGACTTTTGATGTAATTTAAAAAAATTGGCGTTGTGCTACATTCACGGGAAATAAGTTTTATTTAAAATAATTTACTTTATTTTATTAAAGTTATGTATTTTATAAGTATATTATTTGCAAGTAGTACTGTATTCAATCTTAATATTAATAAAAATAACATAAAATATTTTTACAAAATCTAATTAGGACCACGCTAATTCTTTTAAATTACTTGGAGCCACTTAATAGTAGCCTAAAATATTTGTATATTGTGCAAAATTACTAAGCTAAATGCAATTATAAATCCACATTAGTCAGACAGCTTTTAGTTTAAATAAAAATTAAGTCAGTTCCCTAAATTTGAAGTCACTTAATAAACGGGAAAAATTCTATTTTGAGGGATAGGAATTTAACATAGGAAATATCATTTTGGTATGGGCTTAGGCACCGTAAGACAGCGACAGACGTCCAGTTTCATTATACTGAATTTAATATCTAACCATTGGGATATCAATGTTGGGACCTGGTCGTTCCCGTAGGTGAAGCTCACGAGCTCTCGGACTAATACGATTAATTTTATTTATAGTGCTTCAACTAACTAATTAAAAATAAATATATATTATGGACCTATTATTTATTTTTAATTAGTTAGTTGAAGCATTGTATTTCTACATTATTTTAAATCCTGTTTGGATTGCCACTTTGATCAGTTCAGTTTCAACTGTCTGTGGTTTTTACTCTGATTTTTATCAAAATAGTTATTTCCACAACGAGTCCAAAATGTCACTTAATTGCTTTCTTCAAGATTAACATGTCTATACACGAGCCCTTAGGGCAGTAACATGTTAATCAAGATGAATGTTATGAAGAGACATCTATCTCTGTATGAACGAGTTGTGTAGAGTAATGATCTTTTTTGTTTGGCCATAGACTGCATAATATTAAAAGAACAGGGTCAGTTCAATTCAATTCAGTATATCATAACCCTAAGAAGGAGGGTCGTTAATATTTCTATTGATGGCACAGCGTCTGGCATTCTCCATGCTTCCTCTCCAAGCCTTCACTTTCTCACACCAATCATGACGTCTTCGTGCTTTCCTTCCTTTTGCTTCAACATTGCTTTCCACTGTTGCGAGGACTAAGCTATCTTCACTACGTTTCCAATGTTCATATTTCTGGGTTTCTAAAATTCCCTTACACTCAGGCACATTGACTTTTTCAATAAAATATACTTATTTGTCTTTATTTGCCTCCAACTCACTCAAAGAACTCTTCTCCACAACCACAGTTCGAATGCTTCTAATTTCCTGTCCTCTTTCTTTCGAATGGTCCAGCTCTCGCAATAGTAAGCCACGCTCCAGATGAGAACTTTAGCAAGTTTGACCTTAGTGAGAGTACTTAGCTCTTTGCTCTTCCACGTGTGACAGTCTTTGCAATTCCCAATCTGATGTTAATTTCAGTTAGGCTGTCTCCTTAGTGATGTGATGTGAGATGCCAAAAATTTGAATCTTTCAACTTTCTGAATTTCTTCATCTGCCAATTTGATCTTCCCACTTCAATTCACTGTCATAGAATTAGTCTTGGCTTTATTTATGTTTAGTCCATGTTGTTTACTGGCAATGGTTAGATGTTCTCCCATAAGTTCTGTCTTTTTCTTGTTGTTAGTGATCAAAGTAGTGGCATCAGCATACCTAACGTTCCAAATGGCTCTTCCTCCAATGATCTTCTCATGATCTTTTCCCCTATCGCTTTGAAGAGTAAAGGGAAAAGATCATGAGAACAGTAGAAGAGAACCTTCCAGATAGACCTGGGAAGATAATTGGAGGAAGAGCCATTTGGAACGTTAGGTATGCTGATGACACTAATTTGATCACTAACAACAAGAAAGTGACATAACTTATGGGAGAAATTCTAACCATTGCCAGTAAAGAACATGGACTAAACATTAATAAAGCCAAGACTAATTCTATGACCCCATTTTCAAATCGAAAGGGCTCGGTCTTCTGGTCTTAAAATCAATCTAACTACACTGACAGCTTTATCATATAGACTCTTGACTATCCAGATAAGATGTGATGGAACTCCAAACTCACCAAGCAACTCCCATAGTTCGTCATGATAAACTAAATTAAAAGCTTTAGTAGTCCATAAAAAGAAACCAAATTTCCTTCTTCTTGTTTTCCTACCGCCTTCTGGATCATATTTCTTAAAACTAGAATTGCATTGACAGTTCCTTTACCAGGCGTGACTGTTCTGCAATATTTGGACCAATCTCGGAGAATCTCTAACACTTTAGAAGCATGACTAATGTGACTGATTGTCCTGTATTTAGTACAGTCTTGCGTTCCAGGTATCTTTGGCAGGGTAACTAGTTCAGAAACTGTCCATTCTTTTGGCCACTGTTCTTTTTCCCAAATGTCATCAATAATTTCTTTAATAACCCTAACTGTCACTTCTCCGCCAGCCTTCAGGGCCTCAGCTGGGATTTCGTTCATTCCCACTGTCATCCCAACTTTAAGTTTCTTTATGGCGGCTTCTACCTCGCTCTTTAGCACCCTTGGTTCTTCTATTCTTTTCTCTAATATGTTAGTATGAGGACTGTCTTGATCTTTGAACAGTTTAGTACAATAATCCTTCCACCCGGTACATATTTCTTCAGTTTTATAAAGCATTCTTCCATTCTCATCTTTGATTCCTAAACCGGGTCTGGCCCCACTTTCCTGGACATAGTCCTTATCATAGAATAATAAATATACAGAGATACGACTCTTGCTGGAGGTGTCTACAGTTTTATACTACATACTATGAATTGTCGTCAATAGAAAAAGTAATTATATGTAAAATATTCATAATCATCATACCATTACATAAATTGAACAATTTTGCTATACAGACTGTGCATTGGATATAAAGACACGTTCCATTAACATTTTTGGCAGAATTACATCTTAATTTTACAATCTATGAATTTATTTGTGCAAAAATTATGCTACTTTTTACTGTCTCGATTTAGCAAATTTTTATAAAATTCTGATGATTTTATTTACTATTGAAAAGATCCAGCGAGAGTCGGTGATACTGTGTATAGATTCTACTCTGTAGTATCTCGTGTTATTGCTCCATTCTTTCACAATATGTATTTTTTTGTGATGGTCAATTTTGAAGTTTGGTACAAAAATAAAACTTCTGAAAAAAAGTTAATAGCTAAAAACTCCATAATGTTATTTGGACACTTAAAATAGATATCAAGTTTCTTTATTTCCATTACTTTACATTATATGGACCATAGAGGAAGGAATAAATGCTGGGAGAAAAGCTCAACCAGTTAGAGGAATTCAAATACCTAGGTTCAGGCAGATGGTGGTTCTGAGAAAGAGGTGAAGAAACTGATACAAGCCGGATGGGGCGCATAGAAAAAGATAACTGGTGTCATATGTGACAGAAAAGTATCAGACAAGGTGAAAGGTAAACTGTATAAGACAATGGTGAGACCAACAATGCTGTATGGGATGGAGACAATGACTACTACAAAAGAACAAAGAAAAGATGCAGGTAGCAGAGATGAAAATGCTTAGGTGGTCTTTAGGACTGACTAGACTTGACAGAGTGAGAAATGAAACGGTGAGGGAGAAGATGGCCATTGAAGAAGAAGAAGGAATAAATGACTACTCTGTGATATGGACCCCATAGTAATAAGATTTTTATCGACGATTTTAATGCTCGAAATAGGCTGAGTCAAAGCTCTGAATAATTTTTGCTCTGTGATTATATATAATGAGATATTTCAATCAACAAAATGTCGATGGAACAGCTTAAGAAGCTGTTCAAATCATAGTATTCATTACTCTATGATTCAAATGTGAACAACACTGGATAAAGAGTACAAAAAACTCCTTCTATGGCCAAACAACTACAACAAAATAACAGAATTAGTTGATAGCTTGTGAACCAAAACAATGTAACTATCTGTAGATAGAGAAAGCCGACGCACAATGCTATCCCAAATTCGATGTGGCAAGAACCACTGGATGGACGGATGGAGGATTAACGACATCAATGATTGACAAAGAAAATGTCAAACAATGCATATATTCAAGAATTGCGCTGACCATAAGAATACAGATTTTGGGCATAACTTTTTTTAGACCTGACTATTTTTATAAGATATTTCACCTAACTAATTTACACAATTTGATACTTCTTTAAGTGTAAAATAAAACGATTAAAAAACAACTAGATGGCTGGTTGTTTTATAATGTAGACTTATTCATTTGACTGTATACTGCTAATGATCCTTAGATATTTCGGCTTAGCCTTCAGAAAATTTATAAATATTCACATAAAAGACGAAACATTGAATATTTGAATATTTATAATTTTGATAAAGGTTAAACGGAAATATTATTAAATTTGTCGTTTTATTTTATTTTATTATTCTAAAACCATGGTGACCCAGCTAAGCTTAACTTTTTTCAGTTGGATCTTTGTAGGTACCTATTTACATCCTCTATGGCACTGCCAACATCGATTACCTGACCAACCCCAATTTGGCGTACATTTTAGGCTAACGCAAATTTTCAAACTCAATTTTAAATTTTCTAAAGACAATTTATGTTATGAATAAGTTAATACCTGAAAGCAAAGCTATATTTCAAATATTATCCAAATTTGAAGTAATTGACTTTCATATAAGATTTAGTACGTGAGATGTTGGTACAACAAACTGAAAATCGATAATATTATTTTTTAAATTCTGGAATGCTTAGCTAAGTGTGGAAGGTTATTTATATATTTACACAACAAACGATAGAGCTTTTACTAAGAATAAAATAATTAGTTTATTAATAGCACAACTTTTGTAGAACCATATGAATAAAACGAAAACGTTCGTATGAGACTTATTTATTTTTTATTCATATGGTGGTTCTACAAAAATAATTTGTGTTTATTACATCCACCAGCATCTAGGGTTGTCTTGAAGTGTTGCATCACATCCATCAGCATCTAGGATTGTCTTGAAGTGTCAAATTCCAGTTAATTACTGACAGAAAGCATCGAACGACCTGGCTTCAAATATGGTTTACCTTACCAGAGACATAAAGAATAAAAGGTAGATAGTTTGTTTTTCTAATTTAGGTAGGTCTTGTTCTTTTAGAATTTTTATAGATACGCCAATATGTCAGGTTATGTCAGGTATTTTATACGCCAACTTATTAGATTATATCTAGTCTATAGGATTCTAAAAATCGTAATTGAGTTTTACAGCTAGGCAATAACTGTAGCTTCAAACATGAAGTTTAAATAACAAACTCTTGTTTTTTCTATTATGAATAATTGAAAAGGAATTGGTATAACTCATTATTTTTTGTTTGAAAAGTAGGTATGTATACCCGAGGGAAACTAAATTTCTATTTAATTGGTTGTATTCGATAGAGCATAAAGAAAGTACCTTTAGGTACCTACCCATTTATTGTTTTATTGTTGAGGAATCAACATCTTGCATTTTGTTCCCCCTTAACTAACACCGAATAAAGTAAATTTCTACTCTCTTAGATTAGCTACATCATTTTTTCAAAGGGCCGACACGTAATTTCTGGCTCACACTAAAAACAAAGCTAGTCACTGATTTTTTTTGGTTGTAATGATAGTAAAGACAACGCTAATCTATATTTTTATCAATACTGCTAGATGGCAGTTTTTTAATATCTTTTTTCCACAGTTATCCCTCATAATCACACATATTTTTGGAAATCTTTTTTTTAGATAAATATTTTGAGAATTATATGACTGAGTTAGGGCGAATGTTCATAGCACCTAGCTTGTTACATAGGTACCTATACTTTAAGGAAATACCACAGAGAGGTAATTTCAATGATAAAGACGAAATGTCTCCACCGCTAAAATATTCAATCGGAAATAGGACAGGCTAGCTAAAAATCCTTTTTCGTCATTTGTACACCAACCATATACCAAAGAAATTTGAAATTTATTATTAAAAAATCTCATTATTTTCTAGTATGTATACATATTGAATAATGATGACGTGTTTGGTAGTATCTCCTAACCAACAGTGGATCAATTGATAGTATTTTCTCACGTGGATAATGTAACTATTGGAGATTTATTTATCAGGACTGACCTATCAGTCAAAATACAATCAAATTGATTGATTTAAGAAATAACCTTGTGTAAAAACAGGCTTCTATATTTCTACCAAATTAATAAATTATTTTTTTGAAGGCTGTCCCTTACATTTTGCAACGAAAACTCCTCATGAAAGGTGTCTTATGCTGCAAATTGATTCTTCTATATATATATTGTGACTTTTGTGATATTGGCCAGTCCAATAAGTTTAAATAGAGGTGGGTCTTAAATTATTAATTTGTTTGGATAAACTAAAATGCAATACATACTAGCCAAGCCATTGTTTTAAATTTTCGAATGTGTTTGATAAGATGTAAAGGCATATCCTTTTATTCTATGCGATAATGTGTTGAGTTTACTTTTTAGATTTCTACATAAGTATTGATTAATGAGATGGGTTTCATTGTGTCTTTAGGAAGTAGGTATTACAGCTGTCACTAATGCCAACTACGGAGAGAATATAATAAAGTACTTGATGATAAATTTTGAATTTGTCGAGGAAAATTTTAACGAGTTATTTGGGTAGTAGATATTATTTATTATGGTTGAAATTAAAATATACTTTCTCACTGACAGGTACCTAAATAAAATATTGCAACTGGGTTTTGAAAACGTCTAAAAGTAGTAGGTAGCTATTTACTAATAAATAGTACCTCAAGAAAGATGTGTAACTTTTTTAGCATCGCATCTTCATAATCCTTAGAGTTATGAGTAGTAAAACGAAGTGCATAAAATGTATAAAAAGGATATTGATTTTTATTTTTTTGACAACAGAGATTAACTCTTAGGTATAATTATTTGATTAACATGAAAAAATGAACGTGTCTTTGCATAAATTGTCCATAAATCTCAGATTCAGAAGCAGAGACGGGGAAAAAACAATTGCTACCAGCTACCAACGTTTTTGACGTCATTTAGAGCGAATGTGAGAGAAAGAAACTCAACTGCTTTTGATTTCCAAAATAATCATTTATGAATCCAAATTACATACATAGGTAACACACCAATAAATTTAGAATTTTCGGTAAAAAATACGTTGTTTTTACTATAAAAGTAAACAAATTCTATGTCAGTAAGGTTTTTTTATAATTATAATGACCGATATTACAATTTGATATTGCCCACTTGATAATTTTATGCATATTTATTTCCTTTGTTTAGATCAGATATATTCGGATGAATTGTTTTAATTTCCCGTTTGTTGTTAAAATAGTTTATTATTTGATTTCAATGATATGTGATTGTTAAAAAGATCGTCTGTTAGATTTTTTTAAATAATTTTAGTCTTGAAAATGTAATGTGAATTGTCTATATTTCTGAAAAATCAATTCTGAAATACATGAATAATTTTACTGTTTAGTCCGTAAAGTTAAGAAAAGTACAGGTATGTATCAAATTTTAAAGTTGTTTTAAAAGAAATAACAAAACAACTATTGGATACATAAATAGAAAATAAAAAGGTACATAAAAATAAACTGCAAAGTATAAGGTTAAGAAGCTAGTTACTCTAATCATACAATAAGGATACATGTTGCACGACTTTAACGTTTTGTATTATGTACATTATTAAAAACAACAACTTCATTTTAGCCAATAACACTGGATTGTTGACAAGTACTAACGAGAATTTGTTGGGGTTTGTCAATTATATTGAAAATACATTTCCACTGCAATTCTTATTAATAAATAAATGCTATTATTCGAAAACAAAATGCTCATTGTCGAGTCATGGTATAGGTACTCAGACTGGTGGGCAATTAAACACAGCTGCTCCCGAAAGTTAGACAAATCAATAATCTCTAAATAAATGATTGAATGGATTGATCTGTGTATACGCAAGTGACATTCAATAGTACATTACTATCGTAGAGAGTAGCTTGCTCCAATACAATAATATATGTATGATAATAAATATTTCCAATAAGGAACCACTTCGATAATAAAATTTGATCAAATCTTTAAATATTTCATCTTTTATTAGTTATCATGGTACGGTAATTGGCATCTATAATTTTGAGAAAGTAACCAAAGGAATTAGGAGTTAGAAAACTCATTTTCAAAAAACAAACAGCCGAGGGTTCACATCCAACCTCTTACTTTAAAAATAGACTGATTTATAAATATCGACAAGTATCTAGCGAATACGCTAATATACATTCAAATTAAAGATTAGCATTACAATTTTGATATTTTTAGCACACACTAATTATGTAGTTCTAATTAAAATCTAAATGGATTCTAATAATAAATATGTAATGTACTAATTATTATAACAGATGGATATGTAGATAATTTTTTACTGAACCCACATTATGCAGACTCATTTTGAACCTCTGTAGTTCGATGATACTAAATAATAAGAGTGCCTAAATGCCATACTAGTAGAAGAACATTATCTCATCATAACCATAACATTTTATAATGTTAACATCTCAATTGATATACACATAACTATAAATTGTCCAAGCTCTGGGTCAACTAGTGGTATCGTTAACCAAACTTTTTAGAACTAATTACCAATTCTGAGATGTATACTCCAGTGTGTTGGTTTATACATTTAGAGTAATGAACATTTAGTTTGTAGTACACAGAGTATGATAATGAAATAGATAGGATATTCGATGGTCTATTGTTACCCTAATGTATCCTTATTGTTTGACTAACCAAAACTCTATAAAGATAACTCTATTTTGATTGTCATAAACGATATAGAAAAATAAACAATAACTCTTTAGCTACAAAAGTAGAGAGTAGTAGACTATCTAATCTACAATGTAGACTCATATCTATTGTATGTAGAAAAACATCAACAATGCAATATTTGCTGCCTATATTTTCTGAAAAGCAATGTTTTGGGCTGAAGGCTTACCGCTGCCCAAAAACAGTTTAGTTACAGAAAATATAGTCAGCTAATTTATTGTTATACGTCTTTGTTTTACTTTTTATGATTTTTAATAAATCTTAACACGATCTTCCTGCTATTTAAAAATTTGGACAATAATGACCGCATTGTTATCCGAAATGTTACGGATTGCGATAATAAAAACGTACAACAATATACGAGTATAAGTACGATATATTATATAATTATTTACAAAGTTTGACTATGATTTGTGATTTGAAAACAATGTAGGTATTATTCTATTTTGTGTGCAAAGGTGATCGTCAATATCAGACATGAGAAAAAATGGAATGCATAGCTGAGTTAAATGTCAACTTTTTTTACTTGGCAAGATTCTAGCCTGTTACTGTAATACTGATTTGGTAATCACGATTTGAAACCTTTAAAGATTACAAAGAAATTCGATTTATTTTTAAAATAGTATGTAGTGCCAATGAAAGGGCCACCTATTTATTACAACATGGCAAAAAATACCATTAATATTTACTTATTATGGCAACTAAACAAGTGAGAAATTATGCAAATATTAGGTGGCAGTATTGTGTTACGTGAAAAGTCGTCTCTTAGAAGAGTGTCGTCCACCATTTCTATAACTCAGTCGTCTAAATAAAAAAATGTTCATCGAATAACATATAAAATAATTTATGAATAATATAATATTTCTAATATTTATTATATATGGATAACATTTTATAGTCTAAATAATATTGGACATAAAATTTTATCCAATTAATGTAAATTATAATTGATATTAATTGGATCGAAATAGTAAAGGATTTCTTAAAATTTTGAAGATTTTTTTTGTAGGACGACTCAATTATTGTATGCAAAGTGAAAATACGACTTCTAGACTACTTTAAAAACGCCGTATGTATAATATATGATACCTGGTAAAGGGTTGCCTTCTTCATCTATGATTTCTCAGTGGTTATAAAATATTGTCGTACATCGGTACAATGATATCAAACTAGGGTAGGTACTTACCTTTTAAAATAGAATTTTTGTTTTATCTAAAGTGGATATTCGGATAAAATTAAACACTGTGACTAAAGTATAAATCTGTCTGACTACAACATTCTAAATATTGAGCAAATTGAAAAAACGGCTTAACCAGTAGTAGTGATAAGGACGATTTATAAATAACTATTTTTAATGTTGCATATTTCAATTGTTTAATTCATCAAGTTTTTAAGAGAAATTATATGTTAGTGACATATAAGAATTCTGGAATATCTTGGGAAAAGAGAAGGAATGCCATTGACAGATGGTAGAAATAGTTTAGAGATAAACAAAATAATAAATACGTTCATTAATAGCATAATTATTTATTGTCAACATGTTTCGCAGTCACTTGCAGCATTTTCATGACATTAATAAAGCAAAGTTATTTTAATTATACGCCCAAAAATATAAATAAAAACAAACAGTAAATTTAACGAAAAGGAAATTTTTAAGTAAAATTGAAAAGATATTTCAGGAAGAAAGAAACTCCATAATTTAGCTTAAAAATATTCAAATTACAAGGATCACTGTTACAAAAAGGTTTTATAAATATGGCTTCCTTAATTTAATTGAGCGTTCATATTCATCGTTCGATGTTGATAATACTTTCAATTGAGAAAATGGAACGTTCTGATGACAATCCACACTAAATGGTCCAGTTTTGTAATGTTTTTTATTTCTCACACGGCCCAGGTGTTGTTTAGTGCGACAAGTAAATTTCAGATATGCATGGATGAAAAGAATTGGCCAACTTTGATTGTACGAAAATCAAACTTGATGTTCTTTTGAGATTATTGAGCAAAGTCT
>JAUYWI010098209.1:0-11734 GCA_034780595.1 Parotoplana pacifica | reverse complement strand
TGGCAGGAGATGGTTGACTGACGTGTTAAAAAGCATTGGTTTGCGTTTTAACAAAATTTTCAGTATACTTTTATTGAATTTTTAACATCATGTTTTTATCAACATGGGGGGGCTTAGCTAGGGGCCGATGCGTCATTAGGTTCAAAAAATAAAGTTTGTCCAATTGACTTATTTCGTAGTACAAATCCTGAAAACCTTTTTGAAAAATATTGATTTTTTGTGTGCTAAAATCATTAAATTGGCTCTACAATCCAAAAAACACTTCTTATTTGGTTGAAACTTTAGATATCAAAAACAATGTATTAAATTTAGATGACTCGTTTTTATAATTCCTGAGATATGAGGGCCCGGTCCACTAAAATTGATTTCTTAATAAAATGTTTAAAATTCCATTTTTGTTCAGGCATGGGCCCAAACTCATTGGACCTCAATTACAGACTTTGGATGAAGTTAGGATATTTTTACTTGACACACTAGTAAAATATCAGATAAGAAGAAGTATGTATGCCAAATTTAAAGATATTCCAATGAATTATTTTCAATTTATGAGTATATCATATTCTCGGAAATGGCCAAAATTTGTGCACAAAATATTTCCTAACTTTTTGGGGGGTTAAATAAGTTTTATGAATTTTTTAAAAGATGTTTAGCATGTAGATTGGCACATTTCTCCAGGGTTTTTAAAAAATAAATTCATTTTTTCCTATGACAAAAATTAAAATTTTCAAACACCCGGAATACAATGAAGTGTTTGTAATATATCTACCGAATATTAATTGATTTCATCAATAATTGACTTCAGAATGTTGTTTTAATTTGACCATTATGGCCCAACTTCGATTTTTAAGAGGGCCGTCAGGTGACCTTGGGGGACGGAGAGTAAGAAGTCAACCATTTTTACATAAAAATATCCGCAAGAGAGTTTAGTACACTGATATCATAATTCATTCCAATCGGTTGAAGCGTTTTCGAGAAGTTTCTGATTTTCGTCCCCTCGGTGATAAAGGGTGCTATCTAGCCTAAAAGCGGTAACTCCTGTGAGCTGGAATTTTGGTTTTGTGTCACAAATTTTCTTTTCCAACTTTTGAACGAAAAGAATTCATCAAAACACTGTCACGGCATGAAATCTATTTGTCACTTTGGTCAATCTTTCAAAATATATTTGATAATAGTTGTTCATATTTGATAAATATATCACAATCCTTTAATTGTAGAAGATATATTATGTTTTTTATCAAATATATTGATTTTTACTGCCCAGGGTTGCAACCTGTGAGTCAATCAAATTTAAAAAAAATATTTAACAGATATAATTTCTTCAAAATGGCTGTAAATGTTCGAAATCAAGTCCATATAAATTAAATTTAAAAATATTGATCCAAAAAAAGAAATTGATATTTTTATATCTATGTATCTTCAAATTGAAAACCTAAGGTTTTTTTATAGAAATTTTATTTCTGTAGCTATTTTGTTAGGTAAACCACATACAATTCAGTCCATGGGCGTACAAACAATATTAGTTGGTAACTATAACATTTCCCCTTTATTATATTAACAGATCTTTGAAAATATTGATTTCTGGGCCCAGGGTGCAACCTCAGAAAAAATTAGAAAGCAATATTTGAAATAGAAAAATATTTAACGGACATATTTTATTCACATTTGCTGTAAATACGCAAAATTATTACTAAATTGTTGGTCAAAAGTTAAACTACTTTTATAAATCCTATTTAAATAGAGAAAATTCGGAAATTTAATCATATGATAAAATATGAACTCTTTATTTTAATGCCTTCAAATTTTGCATATACCTATATTTCTTTTCTAATATTCTATTAGTGGACCAGGTAAAAATATCATTGCTTTATCCAAAATTGAAGTCCACTGATTTAAGTACCTGGACCAAGCCGTGATGCAATGGATATTTCAAAATTTTTATTTTAGTAAATTAATTTAGCAAAAGATACTAAAAATGATCTACAAACTCATTTTAAGTTACAAACCATTCTGGGTCATTTTATTTCCATATATAAAATGAGCTTTTTTAAAAATTTCATTTTAGTGGACATGTCCTGTACTGGTGATTCACACATCACAGGAGACATAAATGTGAGGAATCCATAAATTTTATACCTTGTTTGAGCAAAATAGGAAGTTTCGTTTGCATTTTAGAGCCATGAATTTTTGGGCGTTAGAAATCGATTAATCTAAAATTCAATTTTAGTTACTTAAAGTGAGAAGATACACTATTGAAAAAATAGTTTTTAGCGACTTGTCCTGGTATGGCGGTCCTCATTGACCAGCAATCATAAATTTGAGGCTTTCAGTTTTTTAATAGGTACGTACATTGTTTTAAATACTTTTTGAATTCTAAATCTCAAATTTGAGCAAGATATGACGTTTTTGGCTTGAATTTATAGTCATTAATTGATTTTGGCCAAAAATCGATTATCAATAATGTTTCAAAATATATATGGATTTATTTATTGGGTTTCTCCCATAGCAAAAATTTTAAATCAATCAGACAAACTTTAATATTTGGAAGTAGCTAGGCCCCGGGTCCTTAAAAAAAATTTTTTTTAATTGTTTACCATAAAATATCTAAAAGGTGTACCAAATTTCAGCCCAATCCATGCACGGGAAGTATGATATTCTAAGTGGAGTGTATAACCTCCATTTGTAAGAGAATATATCATAGAGATTTACCAACGAAGGGTAAATATAGGGATTTAATTCAACAATCATCCAACTATGGATAGTTAAATCTAGAAACAAAAACCAATGACCTTCACTGTGCATTAAAAGTCTGGGTCAAAATAATCTCTATGGATGTTGTGAAAATGTTCAATCTTTTTATTTATGCTATGCAGTTATAAATACCGAAAACGCAAATTAAAATTTTGGACACTTTTCCTGTAGAATATATGAAAGTAGCAAACATAAAACGATTGTAATTTCTCCAAATAAAATACATAAACACAATTGGCATCGACAAAATACATAGGTGTCTATAATTGATTTGGAGATTCTACATATTATAGACGACTTCCTAAATCCTGAAGTGGAGAGTGTTCCCAAGTGAAGTGGAGAAGTGTTCCCAAATTGACAGTGGAGAGTGTTCCCAAGTGAAGTGGAGTGTTTTCCCAAATTTATAGTGGAGAGTGTTCCCAAATTTATAGTGGAGTGTTCCCAAATTTATAGTGGATAGTGTTCCCAAATTTATAGTAGAGAGTGTTCCCAAATTTATAGTAGAGAGTGTTCCCAAATTTATAGTGGAGAGTGTTCCCAAGTGAAATGGAGAGTGTTCTCAAAATTAAGAGAAGTGTTTCAACTATTTTTTATGTTCCTGTGTTCCACTTTTTTCAGTAGTCAATTGACAGATGTGAATTATTTGTTTATAGCCGATTCAATTATGAACAATATTTTTATTAACTATTGAGCGAAATTTATATACAAATGTAATATCTGATCATGGAATCTCTCTTATAATTTCTTATCCCATCAGGTTATAAAGTACCCACCTACAGTTTAGTTATCGGCCCAATCCAAGTATACACGTAAGACAAGTTTTCAAATAGACAATAACATTTGTATTTTAAATTGTACACTAAAATTTTACATTAAACAGATATTAGTCAAATAATATTTATTTGCAAAACATTGGACACATTTACATAATACAGACAGAATGTTCATAGGAGTCAAAGGCATATCTAATAACGATGTCAAATTGACCAAATACAAAATTTATTAACTGCTATATAAAATATTTTTAGTTTAGATAATACAAAATGGGTGCTCTTTATGCAGGACTACTCTGTAGAAAAAAATATTGTAGAAAATGAAAATTTAGCGTTCAATTCTGTTTTTCACATAGTAAGGTAATAAAAAAAGTGAAAAATAAAATGTTTACATGTAGTGTAATTAATTCATAAAACCACAATATTATTGTAAGAGACGACCAACCTGTGTGTAGAATAAAAATAACTCTTGTTTTGGGAAACGTTATGCACAAAATAAACAAATGAATGTAATAATGAATAAATTTATTATGACGTGTAAAAGATGTAAAAATATTACTGTAACCAATATATGTACATCAACACTCTCATAAATTCTTAGTAAATAGACACTCACTCAACAATATACACATACTATAGAAATAAGAAGTGAAAGAACGTTTGGTGCTGTTTAAGAATGAATAAAATAGATTAATTAATAATGAATAACAATAATAAATTATTAATTAGTTACTAAATTATAATTTAAAGAAGTAGATGCACACATACTATCTCTAATATCATTTTAGATAAAAAATATTCATAAATTTTTATTCATTACAATATTTAATTGAGAATCAGTTCTAGTTAAACTCTTTAGATTGGGACATAAATTCTGCGTGTTCTATGTACTATTAAATAGTGGAATCAGTAAAATTGTACATGTTTAATTTCTTTGTTCTAAAGCAACACATTCATCATAGCGACAGTTGCTGGTATATTATATGTATTACTTTAGAATGGATGTTATAGCACCTGGGAGATATAAAGAAACCAAATACAAGCTGGATGACACAATATACTGTTCTATTTTTAAAGTATTGGTAATGGTTAAATAAATTAACCAAACAATTCCTGTCTAGAAAATATCAATTAAATTCAAAGAACTTATCTCAGAGTGTTTTCCCAGTATGTTAAAAAATGACTACACTGATGTTCATGAAATTTAGTTGCCTACTAAAAGTTTTTTTTGTAAATCTTTCATTAGTGTAAAAAATAAATATTGGACCTTTAATTCACGGTTTAAGGAAAACATCCAATTTAACACAGATTTTTTTTAAAATAGGATTTGTAACAATGAAGTCTCATTTAAAATATAGATAAATGCCTCAATAAAAGGGACTTGACTATACATTCAATTGTCCACTTTTGGGAATCCTTAATTTTAAATATTAAATTCATATCATTATGGCAGATAAAGAATGATATAATCTAACTCAGCTTTATTTGTTTGTAGATTTAAGCATTAATACATACTTTTGATATTAATTTTAGTATCTTAATTGATGTTAAAATTATTTATTAATGCTTAAATCTACAAACAAATAAATCCATTAAATTATGATTTATTTATGTACTTCAATCAGTTCTGGTACGGTGACCCTCTTAATTTTAGGTGACCAATTTTCTAAATCCTACATTGTTTCTCAGTTCCATGAGTTTTATATAGCAATACAAAATATTAACCTTTCTTTATTATTAGAAACTGATAACGTTTTCCATAAAATATTTTTGGCTCAAATTTTTATCGATCTACATTATGGTTGTCATTATTTTGACCCTATCTGCAATGTGTGTGTTGAAAAACACTTTCCTCTTAACTATGAATTAATAGAAGTAGGTAATAACTATTTAATCGGTGAGAAATGACACGAATCGAATTCATGAGGTTTATTAATTAAAAATAAGTGCGATCATCTATTTTGACGACTTGAGCCGAATATCAGTTATTAGTAAGCATAATAAAAATAGAATTTTATAGGTCACATAGCAGGCCTCATCGGCAATTAGGTATGAACTCATTTTAAAAAGATTAACAAATTAATTATACTGTTTTCAATAGATATGTGATAGAAATAATTTTGAACAAGATATAGGATTTCTATGTATGTGACGGCAATTTATAGAAATATGATAGTTCTGCATTTATTTATTATGGATGATGTTTACTTTTGCAGTAAACATTCTTTGGTAAAACCTAATAGACCTATTTGTAAAAAAATATTGATTGCACTGTGATAAATAAACGTTAGTAATTTTACATGTTAGCTAAATTCTATTTATTTCGTTAGGTAATTGATAAGGCTGTTAAAAGAAAATTCGAGGTCTAATTCAAATATTGCTACTGTATGATAATTTAACATTTTTTATAAAATCATCGAAAATATAAATATAAAATCTCTATTGGTTTTCAATTTCGAGACACTGACCAACAAATAGAATCTATGTAAATATTCATAGCATTTACAAACAATTAGGTAGGACTTAGCGAATATGTATTACAAACTCTATGCCGATTCGCTACTTTCTTTTAAAATGTTATATTAATATCGCTGAACAGGACGTAACCTTTTGATCCCAAAACATAATCAAATTACTTAAATTAAACGTTTGGTGTACAACATAGTATGAAAATTACGAACAGTAGCACAATTGATGAGAGACATCTTGACGCCAATTATTTCATAACAATGACATATGTAACCCAATATACAGTGTTAAAGAGAAGAAATACTAACGGAAACAGACGACGCGATATCTTGTCTATTTTTCTGGCTTTATGTCTTTCCCTTATCGCCAAGTTCTTCGGAATTTCTGAGGGTAGCATTAAGTTTTCAATTGGCTGAAAGAAATCAAATTGATAGCGATCAATATACTAGGAACTACATCAACATACGAAATTTAGATGCTTTGAGTGTCAATTTTCCCCTAGTAAAGTAGGTACATATCGTTCACTTACCACAGAGAATGCATTTGTCGTGATAGGTTTGTTTGGGCTATTGGCAATGTTGTTTTCGTTGTAGGAATTGTGATGAACTTGAAAGGCAGTTGTGGATGAACAGGGTCTTCTCTTTTTCGATTTCTTATCTTCGTTGTCTTTTCTACTGTACACATTAACAACAGCAAATTCAAGCAAAGACGCAAACACAAAAACCAGACAAACGGACATCCAAACGTCGATTGCTTTGACATAGGAGACCCTAGAAAAAAAGTATTTAATTTCTTCTCAACTTATGCAAAAACTTTGCAAATTTGACATTTCCACAAAATTCAATCCGTATAACGGTTAAATCAACTAAATATACAAAGGAAGAAAACAAAACATGACTAACTAAGAAAGCATTCACCAAAATAAAGGAACTCTAACCAAATTTAAGTTGAAACAAAGAAGAAAATCACGAGTGTTTGTTCAAAGATTCTATCCTATTGATTTGTATTTGATGGCCTTGTAGATCAGAAACATGAACATAATCTATAGTAAAAAAGAGCTTGAGACATTTGAAATGTAGACAATATCTCCTGGCAACATTGAAAACAAATGAGGAAATCTTAGAAGACACTAAAAGCCTACTAAGCACTTAGGTATTTATAAAACTACAGAAGAAACTGGTCGTAACACACAGTAAGAGAAAGCAACCAGCTTTAATGAAAATTATTATTGAAGAGAGGTATGTGGGGAAAAACAAAGAAGTGAATATTGCAATAGACCTATTGATTTTGAACATGCATGGATAATAATTTGCTACGCCTGATGAAAATCAATAAAATCCACTATAGCATGTGTAATGATTTAAAAAAAATAATTGTTTGTCACTTTGCATAATAAAAACGGTAATTAAAAGAAACACGTCGATAATAACCTTATAACTTGTCAAACTGCGATGGCTAGGTAGAATATATGTAGAAAGAATCATAAATATTTATAAACATTCTTTTACATGTAAAATTTTGAAACTATAGGCAGTTATTATTACTCTGATAAAATGCATTTGGGAATAAATCTCATCAGATGAATAATGATAAGAAAGCTATAAAAACCATATGTTCAACATGCTATCATACATAAGTGATCTTATTGTACATGAACATGTAGGTCTTTCAAGAAAATCAATTATGTTGACATTGCATTACACGTATTCATAATTATATCGGTGCATTAATATTCACTAAAATACTCTGAATTCCAAAAATAATTTATTTAAAAAATGATAATGGATATATTTATAATAGGCAACAGTATTTAGGGTATGTTTACAACATTAAAATAATTCTCCAGAGAAATATGTCCTACCTTTTTTTAAATGTAGGCATATCTATGTGCCCATACTATTTTACATAAAAACTTTTAAAAGAAATCAAAAATATATGTATATACATAAAATTCTAACAAAAGTTAAACTATTTATTTGAAAATTTCTTGGCACAACCATGACAACGCCCTTGATGACATAAAAACCTTTGAAATTATGCCCTAAACCTACCTAATAATGGTTTTATAATTTCCTATTACAAACAATCAATGAGGCCTATTCTACTTCAGACTAGTGTTTTTTAAAAACATCAATAGATTGTTAATTCTATGCTTACGCATCAACCAATGGTTTATAAAATTCATACAAAGTATTTTAGAAAGAAATTATTTCAAAATTTATCTTTTGTTCTAAACATTCAATTTTATCTAAATGTGTTGTTTCTTTCTGAATTACTTCCAGCTGTTGCCACAGTGGAGCAGCTGTTTTGTTTGGCTACTAATTGCGATTTATTTTCTACTTTAATCATCATCATTCTTTTTATCCCTGTTTGTTAGTTATATTGCATGTCTACATGTTACAAAACGTACATTATCTAAATTGTATATTCATACACATCAAATTTTAGATTTCGTTTTAAAAATATTTATCTAGGGCGAAATTCAAAAATTGAATCCAACAGTTACTTAAGGTGTTCTTAGAGATAGTTTAAGAATTTCTTTAGAGAGAAACAACTAAAAATATGGCATACTTAAGTACAGTAAAATTTCTGAATTCCACCTTTAGTGTTTTACATGCTCGAAGATTACATCGTATAACGACCCCTACTAATTTCTATTAGATCATTTAAAGAAAGTATTAGGAACAGCGCCAACTTAATTCAAAGCCTAGTCATCACGTAACTTGGATCTCTTCTTCTTCAGGCTTTTCCCACGTTTAGTAGAGGTCACCGGTACGGATCATTTTCCCCTACTTCTTGCGGTCCATTGCATCATTCTCTCGAACTCCCACCTTCTCCATTTCTTCACGAATGCAGTCTTCCAATTTCTTTTTGGGTCTTCCACGCCTCCTCTTTCTCACCTTCATCTTTCTAACTCTTCTACCCACATAGTCCACCTCTTTCCTCACCACATGTCCTAACCACCGGAGCCTCACCTCCTTTAGTTTTCTTTTCAATTTTCCAATAGTCATCGTCTCACTCACCTTTTCATTTCTCACTTTTTCAAGTCTTGTCAGTCCTAAAGACCATCTTATCATTTTCATCTCTGCATTTTTTCTTCCTGCCATTTGTAGTAGTCACAGTTTCCATTCAATACAGCATTGCTGGTCTAACCATTGTCTTATACATTTTACCTTTCACCTTGTCTGTTACTTTTCTCTAACACATACACCAGTTATCCTTTTCTATTTACTCCATCCAGCTTGTATCCGTTTTCTTCATATATTTCTCAGATCCACTATACGTCTGAACTGTTGAACCCAGGTACCCGATTGAGCTTTTCTCCCTGCATTTTTACTGACTTACTCTCAATCTCAAATACTCCGTTTTCTGCCTGTTAATTCGCATTCCTCCGACCTCCATTGTTGCTCTCCACATTTCTAGTCTATGTTCTACCTCTACCCCTGACTCCAATCCTATAATCACATCATCCTCGAACAGCATATTACATGGTGTTCCTTTCTGGACTTTACCCATCAGACAATCTATTACCAAAGCTAAAAATATGGCCTCACGGCAAATCCTTGATAAAGTCTCACAGTCACTTCAAAGTGGTCTAACTCCCCTGCAAACACCTACCTTTGTTGTACACTCTTTGTACATGTCTTGGATGAGTCTGATGTACTTCTCTTCTACTCCCTTCAGCCTCAGACAGTTCCACAGTTCTTGTCTTGGTACCCTGTCATGTCTTCTCCAAGTCAATAAAGATGAACTACATGTCTTTCTGTCCGTCCCTGTACTTCTCCATCACCTACCGTAGTGCAAAAATAGTATCTACTGAATAAAATAAAACTGTTGATGCGTTACTGTCACTTTCTCTCTCAATCTTTTATCCACAATTCTCTACCACAATTTCAGAGTGTGTGATGTTAGTTTGATGCCTCGGTAGTTTCCATAGTCTTGTATGTCACCCTTGTGTTTGAAGATTGGGATCAATGTACTTCGTCTACAATCTTGTGGCATTTCTTCTGTCTCCATGACCTTCCTAAACACTTCTGTTAGTCTTTTTATGTCTGTTTTACCAAGTGCTTTCCATGCCTCTACTGGTATATTATCTGGTTCAACTGCCTTTCCTCTTTTCACACGCATTAATACTCTGGATACTTCTTCCTCTACTTCAGTTTCTTCAGCTTTTTCTCTTCTACGTTATCTTCTCGGGTTTTTCGTATTCGCATACTATTTGTTTTGACAAATAATTATACGACCAGATGCCCTTCCTACCCTGAATCTCACTATTTATCCGGGCTTGGGACCGGCTACTTTCTGGGGCAGTGGATACTCCTGTAACCCAGCCTACATCCTTTTGGGCAGTAGGAGGTCCAATAGGAGGGCTTCTAACCCTGAGTACATCATCCATCACCACGTACTAATAGGCTGGACTTGTGGGAGTCAAAAAGTTTTCATTTCGGTGCTATAACAAAACTCGCTGATAAATAAGCTTTTTATTTTATTTATTAGAATTTTTGTTATTCTGTATTGTATTGATAAAATAATTCAAAATAAACGCAGACCTGGGTAGTTGTGATCCAGTCGTTGATTGGGTTGTCATGGCAAGAACAGTTAGGAGACCTAATGACACTCGAGCAGGAATTGCTTCAATGTTGATCCAGAAAGCAACCCAACTGAGAATCACAATCAGAGTGGTTGGAACGTAGATTTGAATTAGAAAATAGACAATATCACGTTGCAAGATGAAATCCACTTGCAAACATGGATAGGCACCTAAAACAGAACATTAACAATATATATTTTTATAATGGCCTTATAAGGTAGATCGTCTGTCTGAAACACATTTTTTACACAGATTTAGTAGAGATTTTAAAAGAATTCTGATATTATTAGAAATTGGGTTCCACTCTCGAAGAATTATCATGCTGATATAGTTTATATCTAATAAAAATCACCACCTCTTAAATGTATCTTCTTATTGCTCTATGAAGAAATTTTAATTCCCTTAGGTATCTTCTTTGTATTTAAAATTTTAGAAATACTTTTTCAAAGTTTGTCAAAGCAGTAATTACAACCTAATTGATTCTAGCAGCGTCCTTTGTTGAATAGAATGTTGCAAATATCCAATTCCTACTTACTATCAAAATAATATTAAAATTGATCTCATAAAAGTTTTAATCATCTAGGGACTGCAGTGTTAATGCGACTTTGTAAAGTTTTAATGGCAAAATTATTACAATAACACTTTTATTCGAGTTAAGTGCAGAAAATATTATACAATTTGAAAGCATAAAAAATATTTTAGTCAAAAAAAGTTTGCATTTTGTAGACATAGGTAAAATTGCACCGTCAAATATATGTTTCCAAGTAATTAGTCGTTTACAGTGAAATACAAGGTGCACTAAAACAAACCGACCATATACATATACATATAAATTTGTTTCTAAGACAATAATTATTTTATCTAGTCGACCTAGGTAAAACATGTACTTCTAAAATATAGTAAACAATTATTTTTTATTCACCACTGTTAGTAGTTGACCTACAAAATAGGTTGCTAAATACAGTTGGTACTGTCTACTAACAGTTGGTATACATTACAACTTAGCGCTTCGATTCACTAGCAGCCTGCCTGGATAGCTCAGTGGGTAAGGCACTCGCCAAACACGCTGACAGTCAAGGTTCGAGACTACCTACGACTGATGAGACCCAAAAAGGTCGAAACCGGTCTCGTAGTGGCTTTGCTGGTGAATAAA
>JAUYWI010098198.1:0-11734 GCA_034780595.1 Parotoplana pacifica | reverse complement strand
TCAAAAACAACAAAACAGAAATCAATGACAAAAATATTGCAAAACAATTAAACAAAGAACTTACCAACTTTCAAAAAACCGAAATCATGCAAAGTTAACCGACATACAAAAAAATATATCAATAAATTACCCAATCAAACAGTTCCTTTATTTACCAATGAGGAGTTAACATCTGCCATCAAACAATAAGAAAATTCACCCTCTCTAGGACCAGATAATATATCCATGATTCATCTAAAACATATTGGCCTACTAGCAACTTCATTTATCATTAACATCATAAACAGATCTATCACAACCAACTGCATACCACAGATATGCTATCACAATCCCCATCTATAATCCCCATTCTCAAACCAAATAAAAAAAGATCCAACGCTCAGCACATCTTGCAGACTTATCTCACTCCTATCACCCATTGCCAAGACTATTGAAAGACTGATCATACCTTTTCTCCAAAAACATATGGCAACCCTACCTAATCAAACCAAACCACTCAACTACAACAGCCCTACAAAATTTATCCCACCACATAGCTGCTGGTTTCAACAACCACACCACCTTACAGAATACTCACCGCAACTTTAGACCTTGCAAAAGCTTTTGATACAGTAAAAAGTCACTCAATCTTCCTTGCAAAACTGCTTGATAAAACGCATCTCAAATTACATGGCAGAAAACAATACTATCTCACCCCATCGCAACATCCACTTTGGTGTCCCACAAGGCTCTGTCTTATCTTCCATACTCTTCAAATATTACATGAATGACATACCAAAACCACAAACTCCAAACACATACATCACTCAATATGCCGATGACATCACCACACACATATATGGAACTAACATTTCCACACTTGAATACAGAACAAATATATACCTCAACATTCTGAAAAGCTACTTAACTCTTAACCCTTAAAATACCAAACAAGTTAGTGCACACTTAATACCAATGGGTCGAAAAAGACCCAGAAGGTATATTTTATTATTCTTATCCATTTTGATAATAAAAAACTGCACAAACATATATACACACTATATTATACTAATTTGTAATACATTATAGGCATAAATAGAAAAAAGTAAAATATAGTAGGCTATTGTTGTTAGCAAAATCGTCGCCAAAATGCTGATGCCACCTCACAAAGGTCAGTAGTCAGCAGCTAGGCCACGATCGATGCCTGTGGCACACACATGTGTGTGCCTCCTATGCAAAAAAATAGGATCAAATGTTTTTCGGTTTTTTTTTGCTACAAATTTTTGTGTTTCTGTTGTTGTGTTTTTTGCTTTGAAAAAAATGCAGAGCACACAATTACAAAATGAAATATATATCTGTATGTAGACTATTGTTTCGAAATCGTCGGCAAATGCTGATCAGTCAGTCAGTCTGTCAGTCAGCAGCATGATGCACTGTACAACATACCGTTGTACAAGCTGAGTCTGACAGTTTGAGCACCCACTGACAGGTGGGCACTTAGCTACCTCTCGTAGCCGATGGAACAACTCTTTGTCCTCATGACAGTGACTCCCATCCATCCCATTTAGTCTAATTAATTTTGTTCTTTTTTGCTGGTCGTGCAGAGCAGCAGTTACTCTCGTTTAGGCTTTATATAATATGTCTGCTATGAAATGATGATGATAATCTGTTTGTTTGTCTATAATGATATGATGTTGATGCACTATAAATGAATGCTGGCCCTAGCAACATTGGTTATATTAGTATGTATTTTTTGACGATCAGCTGTATCATAAATATAGTAATTGCGCATGTTCGAACTATACATTTTTTGAATAAGGACATTTTAAAAATATTTATTAAAAAAATTAAAAAAGTTTGTTGTGCTGTTTTAGAGAAAATCGAAATAATCAATATTTTATTGGAAATTATCTATCTGAATATAACATTTACTGAACCGTGAGATCATTCTGTGTCTTATTATGAAAGAAGAAATTAAATGTATAGTGCCGTTTAGCAGAAAACTGATAAAGATTAAATTGAGTCACTTGTACTTAAATATTTAAACACATCAATTGTGACATTATACTCAATTTAATCTTTATCAGTTTTCTGCTAAACGGCACCATACAATTAATTTATTCTTTCATAATAAGACACAGAATGATCTCACGGTTCAAAAAATGTATAATATGTGGATGCGCATTTAATCGAACAGAATTTTGTTATATTCAGTTAGATAATTTCCAATAAAATATTGATTATTTCGATTTTCTCCAAAACGGCACAACAAACTTTTTTATTTTTTTTCTAATAATTATTCAAAAAAGCGTTCTCATTCAAAAACGGTATAGTTTAAACATGCGCAATTACTATATTTATGATTACATTGACACAAAAAGTAAACCTAAAAAAATAATTGATTTTATCGATTTTCTGAAAAAAGGCACCTCAAATATTTCTAATTTTTTCAAAACATTTCTTAGAATGGTCTCCCGGTTCATAAAATATATGGTTTATTTATGCGCAATTAACGTGAAAAATTTGATATCTTAATATTAATCATATTTTTTCAAAATATCGATTTTATTGATTTTATCGATTTTCTTCAAAACAGAATAAATACATTTTATAAATTAGATAAATATTTGCTATGATAAAACTGGCTAATAGTTATGCATTCTAGTGTATTTTCAGACCAAAACCATTGTTGCTTCATTTTAGGTGTTTTATGTTCTTCGCATGAGACCTTCCGCTTTAAGCCTCATCGATGCCGATATTTTTATTTATTTTATATGTAAAAACGCATCTGCAAATTCTATAGTTACATACTGCACCCATTTTCTGACATTTTGTCGGGCACTAAAAGGTTTGCTGGAAACAGATTGTGCGCCAACAGCAGCTAATATAGAATACACTCTCTATGTTACAGAGGAAAAATTGCGAAGCACGACAGAAAAGGTATTTAATTTTATTTAGGGAATAATAAACGAACACGATGAAAAGTTTTGCTGAGTTTGAAGATTGCATTAATCGAGTGAAATATTAATTTTCAGATCAAGGAGTTCAGAACTGTGACTCAGTCAAAGGTCGTGCCCACAAAATCCCTAATAGAAGAGAACCTAGTAAAAGTGGAAGAAATGAAAGTTCTCAGATCAAAAATAAACGATATGAGCTCCTTGGAGAGCTTTGTTGCGTAAGCTCTAATTTATTCTCTAACTTATCTCTTTTTTTTTCACAAAAAATTGTGAACTATAAAAAATAGAAGAATATTCAGATATCATAAATATATTTAGGTTTCAGCTTAAACAACTATTTTTCCCTATTAATTATTCAGTAAAAAGTCGTTTTAATTGAAATTTATTTTATAAATATAGGCTATAAAGATGTAAATAAGGTGGATATTAAGTGAATGACCAATATTTACAGTTAGAGGACACATTTAAAAAAAAATTATATCCAATGTTAATGATACACCAATTATTTTTAGTTGTCGCGATTCATCGTTAATGATTACTGCTGCGTTCTCCCCAGTCAGAAATTTATCGTTTACCACTGTTACCGTGAACGAACTCCTTGAAGCAGAGGTAAAAGAGCGATTTGTTGTCTTAGACATCAAGGGCCATTATAAAACGAGTCGAACCTTTAATGATGCAGCTCCATGTGTCTCTCTTCCTGTAGGTATATCATGGCTTATTGGAATATCTGAAAGTCCATCGCAAGCAATTTGAGAATCTGAGCGATGATGATTGGTCCAAATTACGTTTATTTCCTCAAACAAGTGGGGACAAGATTCAAGGCCTATCATCAATTGTTTCCAAAAAAAGTCTGGCATATTTGAAAAAATCCTACACCATCAATGATTATCCGTATTGTCTAAATGTACTATTCAAATTTTATTTTTATTTTTCTACAACCAACTTGTCTACCATTATGTATTTCGGGGAGGGCATTGATATCCTGGAGGATACCACATTTATTCAGGTTACTAACCATTTTAGTATCCGAGCGGTCTATGTTTAAGCCTTAGATTATCTATACATTACATCAGCCAGTTTATGATATTATTCTATTTTTATCAAATACGGGAATTATTGGTATTGCATAGACTTTTCTATATACAATTTGGATTCAAAGATTTCTGTTATAATGATATCTTAACCTATGTAATTTGATATGATTACAACAAGCTCCTTTCATATATTTTTTTGCAAAAAATGGACAGAAATCAAAGCAGATTATGAATAATAAAGGGACTGAATACAAAAATTATGACACGATATTGGCTTATGGATGTGGATGTGGAAAAGCAAAAATATTGCATTTCCATGGCTATGGCTGTAAATGAATTAACTAAAGTTCAGGGAGAAGAAATTGCAGGTGGGAAATACACCTCCCTCCCTTCTCTTTTCCTTTTTTGCTACCCTCTCACTTTTTCTTTCCACCTCCCCTTTTTCTTTATTGACCAGAATACCAAGTAAAAGGCATAGTATCAACCCTATATTTTGTTTTATGATATTTTAGTCGATATGCTGAAACAATGGATAAGAGGCATTCAATACCAGGAATGGCTGATTGCCTTATACCATGATCCAAGAACAGCATCCAAATTTTACATAGTGAAGAGCAAAATAAATGAAGCATTTGCCACTAAATAAATTTTTCTTGTTTTTTTTAAATTATTCATTACTTGTTTTAAAAATAATTTTTTTAATAATTCTTTAAGTAAGTGGTTTTATGCATTAGATATGTTTCTTTTTTCTTCATAATTAAACAGATTAGAATAGGTGAGAATTTCTTCTGTTGCATAACAAAATCTATCAATTTTATTTTTAAAATGTCCACAGATTGATTTTTTTATTGTAAAATGAACACTTAAGAAAAAAACATATTATTTGCTCATTCACAAAGTGCTTTTCTATAGTTTAGACTTGCATCTGTTAAAATAATTCCTTATCCAACACCAGGCTTTTAAAGTTTATGAAAATATATGTGTGGTTCAAGTTGCTATTCATATGTGCAAATGTAATTAAGAAAAGTGCTTTATATTTTATTATTTGTCTTTCACCTTATTTCAGAAGCCAATGAAATTACAAATAATGCTGACATGTTGTTTGATGAAAATATTGCGCCCTCCAATGAAAACAACTCAAGTAAGATGTCGAATAATATTTTATTATATAAAATGTTTAGCCCTGCATCCAACACCGTGAATTTAAAATTTATGAGTGATTCAAATTGACATGAACTTCTGTATGTAGTTACTAATAATGGATTTGCAAACTTCTATAAATCGCAGTCTCATTTTAGACAACATGGAACGTACTGACCTTGATGGGGAAGAGGACGCAGTTATGTCTCAGCCTCTATCCAAGAAGCCCAAAAGTAACTTTCTCCTATTTATATGACATATCATTGTAAAATAATTTATTGATACATTTATTGTTTTAAAGCACATTTTATGCAATCTCACATGCGAGGAGAGTGCCAAAATAAATACAGTGTATATCATTATTGAACAGTATAGAGAACCAGAAGACTTCAACATTTTAACATATTTCTTGTGTGATGCTAGAATTCCAAAGTGCAGCTAACGGATTGACTTCTATAGGTTCAGATTTTGTAAAATGGTCGATTATAATCTATTTTTTCTCTCTTGTAGTACATGCAGTTTCAGAGGTTGTGTTAAAGATTGGGGCGATAAATTGTATGTCGCCACCATAGTGAGTTGCCAAAAGAACGACAATTATTTAATAAAGTATATCTGTGATGGAGTCATGGAACGGAAAAGAGGGGAGGAGTTGGAAAACATCCTTAGTATAATGCACTTTCCATTTGGGCCTAGGTTTTGAAGGAATTCAGTTGGTATCTGGACTCTTGCCAAACAGTAAATCCTTATGTGGTGAGAGTCTTGGCACATAGTGCAAATTGTTATGTGGCAAGAGTCTCGACACATAGTGCCAACCATAATAAAATTACACAGTACTTAGCCACATGGCATGTAAAGAATATTATTAAAAAATTAAAGAATCCTTAGGCTTAGTTTTTTCTTGAATAAGTTATTTAATAAATTAATTTAATGATAAGTTAGTGTAGTAAAATTACTTATTCTCAAGAAAAAACTAACCCTAAGGAATTAAAAAATACCATCTGCCATATGACTAATACCATCCTTAGTCACATGGCAGATGTATTGTTTTAAATAGACCATCCACCATGTGGCTAAGTAAGGCAATAAAATTATTATTAAGAAAGAATCTAAAATCCTGTTAGGATTCTACCATGTTTAAAATAATACTAATATACTTCTAATCCTAATTTTTTTTAGATATTTAGTACCTTATTGAAAATAGTAGATAAGTACTAGTTTTATAGGAAATATTAGACTCTCAATCATTGATTTTGTAAAGTTCCTTTCTAAATAAAATTTTGTGGTAACTGCAGAATATATTATATTAAAAAATAGCTAATAGTAAATCAAAATGTATCTATAAAAACTTTGTTTGGCTTAGCACAAGTAATACTTTGTTTAGTGAAAAGAAACTAAAAATCATTGGTCCAAGAATACATAAAGTATATAGTAAATTTTAAATAGTATATTTACAACTTCTATTTTGAAAATAGTGGAAGGGGAGGAGGAAACAATATTAACTATCTTGGTTTTAATATACATTAAAAAATAAGATATTTATGAAAATATTTTTAGAGTTAATGTCTGTTTTCTCATATTTAAAAGTTTGGTTAAACTTACATTAGGTGAAAACTCTTTGAAAAACTAACTTATCAAGATTCTAGAAAGAACAAAAAATTTTAAGCTTACTTAGTTGTCTTAAATTTTGGTTGATTATCCTTTGGATACTTATTTACTTTGATTGGCTCTCTGAAATGTCAACTTACAACTAATATATTTTGCTACTAGAATTTATAATGTTTTTCAATGGTCATATTCTATATTTTAAATAAACTAATAAATATTTATGATTACATGGTTTAAATATGATTTCTATGTTATAAGAGAGGATGTTTATGTCTCTTAACTCACAGTGGCTGTGGATAAAAAATAAGGTGGTTAGGATTTTATATGTCCTGAAATCTAGCTAGTAGATGGATATCTTAGACAGATTAATTAATAATTATTTTCAGGGAAGCCATGGGCCAATTACATTATTAGGTCTAAAAATTAAAGATTGTTTGATTTCTTTCAAATTATTGATTATCAATTCTCTATGCAAAATTTGTTATTTTTGGCCAAAAATCACTTAAATGGCTCTAAAATACAGTCAAAACATCTCATCTTGCTGAAATTTGTGTGTTTAGAATTAGAAAGGTATTACTTTTATGGTTGTAGGACTATGAGGCCTAGTATACTTTACCAGGTCCATAAAAATAGATTTTTAAACATGATATTCACAATAAATGAATCTCTTTGATTTATAATAGTTTATAATTAGTTTCTAGGTCATTTCTAGTGGTTTTGGAATGATTTAGTGTCCTAAAATTGAATTTCAGAAAATATTTTTAATGTGTTGCCCTGGTCCAATCCCAAAATCAATGTACCTCAATTTCTGACTTTGGATAAAGCTATGACTTTTTACTTGGTACACTTTAATATATCAGATAAAGAATCAACATGCCAAATATAGAGCCAGTTCAATGCACTAATCAGTTTTTGTTTGGAAAGTTTTCTATTTTTCCTATCTATAACATTTTTATATATGGTTAATTTTTGACACCAAAAAATCATACTTTTGTTTGGAGCAATATTTTTATATTAAATTTTCTTTAGTTGTTAGGACTAGTACTGAGTAATATTTCCACAAATTTGAGAAAATTAATTTAACAGTTTTTATATCATTCAAAAAATAAAAATTATTGATTTTTTGCATCTGGTTGCACCCTGATCATAAAAATTAATATTTTCAATAACCCATAATATATACCAGGTGTTCAAAAGTTCCCATGAATTATATAAAATTAAAATAAATTATTTTTTAACATGGTGTTGAATATTTATATATACATTTGCTAAGGCAGTGGCTGAATTTCAATAGAATATATTCTATGGATAATATTCTATTCATTGTTTTGAATTAATAAAAATTATGATGGAATATCTCATAGCTTGGATCATTTCTTTAGAGAAGAGTTCAACAAGGTTGTACCTCCAAGACTGACACTGGTAGATTGTAAGAATAAGCTCTTAACAACAAGATCATTAGCAAATGATATACCATGGTGATGAAAATAAACAAGGAGTTTTACTAGCTGTCCAAGTAGATTCTGATACATCAGTTTTCAGATTGAGTGGTGAATTGGAAATTTCCAAATGTTAAAGGTATCCAAGCTGCATCCATATAAACCTCTCAATATCTGTGCAATGAACAAAGAATTCTATTTTGTGAGGAAACTATCCTGCTTTTCTCTGAAAATTAAGCATCTTAATGGAAGTGTAAACAAACTTCATGTTCATTATTGAAGTGGAGAAAACCCTCATCAGATATCACAGCATCTGCAAAGACAGTATATTTGACAGTATGGGCTTCAATTTGTTTTTTACAGATGTTATTGCATTTCATATCAACCAACAGACAATAAATTCAGAAAGATACTGTCATATACTCATGGAAAAAATCGTTTCACATTTCAAAAGATGAAAAGTACTTTTTGCAAACTAATGAGATTCCAAAGAAATGGATAAGAAGTAGGTGTCACATAGAATGGCCTTCAAGGTTGCCTGACCTGATGCCATGTGATTATTGGTTGTGGGCTGACATTTGAAGGTAAATTTATTCACCTACTGGAAGAGAATTTTTATCACTCAATGTATTAGTATGCAGAATACAAGAAGTACTAGAATTTGTACCACTCAGGGATTTTCCTAAAACAGTGGTGGACTTTTCGAAAAGCAATAACTAATATTTTTGTAATGTTTGCAAATAACTGTTATTTGTTTATTATATAGTTTATATGTATAGGGTGAGTCAAAAGTCATTAAAAAATATTTTATGTTATTTATATATAAATTATGATAAAATACAATACTACTTGCAAGTAATGTACAAATAATTTTTTTACTAAAATAATGCAGACTTTTGACTCAGTCTGCATGAGTAATTTCAATGCAATAAATACTTGTGTATAAACCTTATTTTTAATTTTGTCATAATTCATGGGAATGTCCTATATTTAACAATGGTGTTTATAGTCCATTTACCAATATTAATATTTAGCTTCAGATTTGATTTTTTGTAAAAAACTACAATTTGGCATTTTGGAACCAACTTCATTTTTTCAGAGGGCCATCATGTGACCTTGGGGGGTAACACCAAAAATGTGATTTCAAATATCTACAAGAAATTTTGGTGTGCAGATTCCAAATTTCAAGTAATTGATTTAAGGTATTAAAAAAACAATAGAATGACCAGTGTCCATGGTATGAACAGCAAGTGCATTTTGGGGATTACATTTAATTATAGAAGCTTTGTTCTTTAACACAAGTAGAAAGGTCACAACTTTTAAAAATAAAATTAATTTCATTATTAATAAATTTTTTACTACAAATACAACAGGCATGGAGAAAAGTCCTTGGGCAACACTAAGTTTAATATCAATAAAATGAAATGAAAAAAATACATATTTAACTATTTGAGTGGGTGGATTTTGTGAGACTTTAAATTTCAAAAGTGGGAATGATTTAACAATAAAAACATCTAAAAAAAGAAATAGAGCTATTACTTTCCTATTCATATGTAAACTTCAGTGAGGGAAAAAGAGCATTAAGAAAACAAAGAAAAGTTTTAAGATTAAAAGATTTATCAACAATAGCCAAAACATGATCAACATGTTCCAAAAGAGGGGTTTTGCACCAGAGAAATAGGAAGTGAGTAATTAGTGTTTATTAATTGTTTTGAATTAGTTAGTTATAAATCTAGTATTTCTTTTTCCATATAGACATTGGATCACAATTGTATTACCCAAATAAAAATAAATTCTATTGTAAATAGTTGATAATCTCTTGGATAAAAAATATTTAACTTTTATATTAGATAAATCTGATGGTAATTTAATTAATTTATTTAATGGTAATTGAATCAATAAATTAAATTGCCATCAGACTGACTGGAGTACATACTGAAACTTTCTCATGTGTACTCAAGTTGAAAAGTTTACTATGGATTGGTTTGACCTTACTAGACAGACAAATTGTCACTGTGTGCCCTACAGTCAAAATAATCTCTACACAAAAAATATAATATACCTGCATTGTTTTAATCCTTAGGGAGTTAGGAAGGTGCCTATCCTTTAGGCCTTAGTTAGATGACATTGACTATAGATGATATGTTTGTAATTCACCCTACATGAAGGATGTTAACCCTCTAACGCTCAAGTTTTTATTTTGAAGAATTTTAATGATACTAAATGATACTAAATTTTAGCTACTAAATGACAATAGTGAGTAATAATTTTATTTATTTATTTATGACACCCTATATAAACATTAGATGTCATAAGATTATAAGACTTTTAAAAAATATCTTTATTTGCAACACAAACATACATTTTGTCCTATGGGACATATATGTCCCTTATCCGTTAGAGGGTTAATATCATCACCTATGAAAATAAGGCCATTTGTTATTACTGTTATGGAAGCATAATTAGTATCCCTCCCATTAATATTTATTTTATTATTCTTAGTTTTGAAAGCAAATTATTATTATTGAACAGTTATTTATATTATTTAACCTTTCCAGTATGTTGCTATTTTTATCTTAGTATTGTACTGGTGATGCAAATGCATCATGTGCTAAAACAAAGTTATATTTGCCGACATATATTTAAATTACTGTATATATAAGTCACATATATATACTGTATATAAAAACAGTATATACATGGGTATAAAGCGGTAATTCGCAGATGTATAAAAAGCAAATATGTCAAAAACAGTATAGCTATAGGTAAATTGGCATAAATATGGAAAATATGAAAAAATGCAGCATGAAGCAGAATTAAAAAGTAATACACCCTTCATGTGCACACAT
Organism: Parotoplana pacifica; assembly: GCA_034780595.1. Lineage (NCBI taxonomy): Eukaryota > Metazoa > Platyhelminthes > Proseriata > Otoplanidae > Parotoplana > Parotoplana pacifica. The sequence continues at coordinate 731 of JAUYWI010098198.1, read as the reverse complement.
AGTAAATAAACTTTATACACCATTATTGCAGGTATAATGAGCAAGCTGTGGGCACACAAATCTGTTGCATTGATTGCACCTTCGGTGAACAAGCTTTCTATTAGGACAAATTGCACACCATCCCTGTCCACACTTGACATTGGGTAGTTCCATTGCAACTGGTTGCTCGCCCAAAATGTTGAACATTTGAGCATGAAGTGGAGCTGCCAGATTAATTTGTGTTGAACAACATTGCATATGAGCAGAACATAGAGACTTTGCTAGCTCATCTATGTAGAAATGTCATCTGGAATGATGGTTTTGATGAAAATTTGGATGGGTCTTCACCCAGATAACAAACGCGTTGTAAGTTACAACATCTATGATGTTAAAAAAACTTTATTCAGCCACCTATTTGTCTGGGTGAGAACATGAAAATTCGTGGACTAATTTGTCAAGAGTATCAACAGATCCTTTGGATGAATTGTAGTCAAGTATGATAGTAGGTTTTCTATCACCATCTGCCGATACTGCATTGTCACTGTGTGTAGTCGATAATAAATTAACACTCTTACCCCTTTTCGGTACATATGATACAAGAGTCATATTATTATAAAATCCAAAAATGGAGCTATGTACTTCACGAGCACGAGATTTTTGCATTTGAGGAGGAAATTCCGGCTTATTAGCTCTAATGGTACCCAGTATTGTTAGTCCATCTGCTGCCATTGCCCTTGCTAGTGGGATGGAGG
>JAUYWI010098197.1:0-22825 GCA_034780595.1 Parotoplana pacifica | reverse complement strand
GTGAATAAATATTCCACTCTGTTACTGAAATTGTATTGATATTTTCAATAAAGTGAAAAAAATTCAAAAAAATTAATCGGTACGGTTTTTTTGTCCAGGGTTGTATATTGCTAAATTCAACTAAGCATTTTATACATGTTTCTCCCGGCTATTTTTTAATTACTTACTTAGAAACGACAGAACAGGCTTTGGTATATCAAAACATTTTAAATATTTTGTTGAAAAACACTTTGAGAAGCACACTAAGATGCTATTAGTTTAATGTAATAAATATCATGTTTTTTACATGACACTATTAACGTATCAAATAAAAATTAGATATAATTACCAAAGGTGAACAAATTCTAATGAACTATTCATATTTTTAATAGAAAATTAATTATACATTTGTCATGTGTAAATATATAGGATTTATATATCATATGGTTAATTTTTAACACAAAAATTTTCACAACATTTTTAGATCAACATTTTTTATATCTTCCGCCAAGAAACATCTAACGCGCCATAAATTTGTGCCCTGAATTCCATTATATATTCAAACTTCATTTTTTCGGAGAGCCGTCACCAAAAAAATAGCGCCAAAAGATGTGCAATAAATTTTGATAAACTTCTGTCGAATTTCATGCAAATCTGAGAATTTGTGGCTGCGGTGGTCGGAAAGGTTAACGTAAATTTATTGTTCAGATTGTTTAATTTATAAAAAATGCATGTTGAAAGCTAAGTGTTGTACCGTAAAACTAGGTTTATTATTCCTAAATTATAACCAACGTCATTATTTTATCCTCCGGAATCTGATTTATTTTGATTGGTCTGTTGGGAAAGATGGCTCCAAATGTTGATTGTCAAAGACTTATACGTCTCATCAGATATAAAAAATATTACATGCCTATGGTGATGAGGATGTAATCCCTTCTTCCATAGATAATCATAATACTTACGAATTGATTAGAATGGAATTAGATAATGTACTTTTGATAAATTTATTGGCTATATACTATTATTGAAATCAATCAGCGGTTAAGCTAGTTGTGACGGCAGAAGCTCCAAAAATTATGCTTCAAAATGATTTTGTCTGGAATTTTTAGTAAATAAAAATGTTAATGTACAATTGATGGGTATATCATTGGTTTTACTAATGTTTTGAAAATTTATTCGACTTGTTACTAAAGTTTTAGAAACCATGAAAAAATAAGTTAATTTTGGTTTATAAAATAATTCCAAAGCTCTGCAAAATATTTTAGACTTAAAAAATAAAGAACAATATTTACATTATTGATAACGACCAGTAAAAATACTTCACTAATACCACTATATCTAGCTCTTAAATCCCCTTTGCAATTGAGTTATGTACATTGACATTTAGAAATTGGGGTAATTTAAATTGATTGATTGACCTAATTTTACACATAAATTTATTTGTGTGCTTGTCTGTGAAAACTTGCTATATTTATGATAGACAAGTGGTCTTCTGCGTTCTTCTACCACGCCAGATCAAGATTATGACGAAACCCTTCTTCCTGGGCAAATGCCTTTGTCACAGTATACGAGAACCGGTTTCGAGGTAAGTCAAATGATAGCTTGGTGTTGTGACATCACAAGATAAAAACTCGCTCAAGTATGTCGTTGTCGTATTTTTGTGTTTACCCTTTAACCTAAAATATAACGGTTTTGTGTTAATTTTTTAAATTTCAGTATCAATGTTTTTTCTAACATTTTGAAATAGCATTTTACTATTTAACCTCGATAACTTTTCATGGTGACGGCCTCCTTTGTTATCTGACTACTTAATTCTGGTTGGTCTGCCACATAAAGAAGTGGACGGACACCTCTACTTGCTTGTCTAATAGCTTCATGCCCTTATATGTCTGAATCGATATTTTGACTGCTTATTTAAGGATGATACTTTTCTAATTCTTTTTCTTTAATATACCAGTCATTGATAAATATAATGGTCAATGTGAAGTTCCATGATGCATAAATTAAAAGGAAAGGATTAAAATAGTTTAAGATATTTCAGCTTCTTTTAATAAAGTAATTTATGTTTGATGAGTTGCAGCTCCTCTAATATGGTTGGCCTAATTGGTTTTAGAAAATGTGCTAAACTGACAGGTTTTTCTACGAGTTTTTACCTACCTCTTTCTTTTTTTGTTTAACATACGCCTGATATTTTGTTTACAATGATCAATATACATCATTTATAGCAGTTTACTAAACCTTGGTTTGATTCTTTGATCATTTCTGTTAATTAATAAAGTTGACATTGATATAATTAATTATATGCACCCTAGCAACGATATGCAAAAAGCAGTTGTTATTTTTATATTATGAATACCACCTCTTTAGTACGCCTAAGTTCTTATTTCTTTATTAATCACATTGACACGCTGAAAATAAATTCTATAAACATAATTTTATGATCTAATTTAAAATGAATTAAGATAAATTAGTTTATAGCCAGTTTAGAGTTACAGTATGCGTCAAATTATTATGATCACCTCATATTCTTATGGTTTTCAGGTTATTTCAACATTTAATGAATTTGTAACAAAATTTCATGTAGTTATATATACATTAAATCATTTTATCAATCTTAATTTGTGCTTCATGCATTTAATTTCAATAATAGCAATTGCAAGAAATGCTCCTTCCTCTTCAAGAGTTGGTAAATGTGGCCGTAAGCACAAGACCTCAAAGAAGGATGACTGATCTATGGTATGTATGATCTAACAAAAGAAGCTGCTGTCAGCTAAGCAGATCGATAAATAAATGTATCAACTAGCACAATGCAGCACCAACTAAAGGAAATGGGCTGTAAATCAGTAAAGCCTAGCTATGAGTTAAAACGTCTCCAGTTTGTTCAACAGTACGTTGACAGACCAGTAAAGTTCTGGGGTATGGTGTGACCTATTCAAGAAACAGTGAAGCATCTCATCAAACAATGGTCCTGGGCGTCTACATGTGGTTAAAGGAATGATGGAAAGGACCCAATACTTGCAAGTGATAAAGACCAGGATGCTAACGCAGATGCAGAAGTGGTTTGGATCGACTGATAATTACATTTTCATGGACGATTCTGCTCCATGCCACAAGGCGAAAATGTCACTCACTTCCTGGTCACTCACAACTTCAATGTCCTGCCATGATCTGGTAATTAACCTGACTTGAGCCCCATTGAGAACATTTGGGTATCATGAAGGACCACAAAGAATCAGATGATCTTCAGCATTATCCCGATATAGTTCCATCCGGATTTTTATTTTATCTTATATTTCATTTACGAGTATTATTTAACTAAATTCACTATGACTAACACATGAAAAACTACAGAATGATAAAATTGTGTATGGTAAAATGTTAGAGCGTATATAACTATAACTACACTTAGCTTTGCAAATATGTCATTAAATTGTGAAAAATCTAAAAATAATTTGACGCGTACTGTACATACCTCTGTAATATGCAAATTACCAATCTCCGAACTTCAACGATAAAATTCAAACTATCATCAATAGTGGTTAATGATGAAATTTGATGAATAGTTGACAACATTATTGGCTTATGTTTTTAAATTATAATTTTATAGAATATATCACCTCGTTTAACACTGGCTGAACAAGCTCAACAATATACCGCCCAGAAAGAGTATATGAGTGGTGGATGGCGACCACAGTTTGTCCCTGTTGGAAAAGCATCTTCAATTCCTAATGGTAGACCTCCAAAACTTTCAATGACTGCAGTAAGTTAGCGACAACTCTATTAGAATCAACTGCTAGAATTAATTATTAAATAAAGCAGCTGCTGATTTAAATTATGGCATTTTTTTCGTTGGCTTATTGGATTTATTTTATAATGAATTGATTTTTAGTTTTAACATTAAGTACTTATTTGTATTCATGTAATATTTTTTTTATTCTAGACTAACACTGGACGTGCGTCATTTACCTTCCACTCTCCAAGAAAGGACGCAGTTCGCTTTGACGAGTCGGGCGAATCTGGTGATGCTAGCAAACAAGAGGAAATGGTGGTAGCAGTTTATGACTACCAGGCCCAGCGTTCAGATGAGTTGACATTTGTTCGCGGTGATGTGATTTTTGTGCTTTATAGAGACTCCGCGAATTGGTGGATGGGCCAGTTAGACAATGGGTCACAAGGCTACTTTCCCACCAACTATGTCACAGGCGATGATGGTAACATATTTTTTTTATACTCTGTGTTATAAATAACATAAATTCTATATCAGTCCATAGTTGTTGTTGTTGGCCAGATACACTGCAAATAAAAATACGTTAAAAAACGTATCATGAGCCGGCAATTTGTTTCACGTCTCATCAGACGTAAAATTACGTATTTTCATTTGCAGTGTACGTCACTAATAGAACTGTTGGAGGTATGTAGGTAGGTCTCCACTGCCTCGATGTCCTCCGACAGAACGGACAGTGGCGGAACTGATCCATCGAAACACCTCTCCTAAATATTGGCGCTGACTCAACACTCCTGCACAGCCAGTGGATGAGATTTTCGTTGCCCATATGGCAATTTCGACATGCAGGTCTGATCCGTCGATCAAGCTTTTGTAGGCTGCTAAGTGAATTGAGTATCCGTTCATAAGCTGCGCCAACCTGACTTTGGTTTCCTTTTTGAGATTGCCTTTCTGTTTTTTCTTGTAGGTTTCTTGGAGTTTGAGGTGATTGTTAGGGTTGTCTTTAGGCCTCTTCTTAATGATTAAGATTATTTGTCCTTTGTATCAAAAAGCTCGTTACCTGGCACTCCACAGTGTCCCGGGACCCATTGAATGATGTTTCCATTCAATTGTTATTAAGTGCATGCCTAAGATTAGTTTGTCCAACCCTTCCTGTTTGTTAATTTTATGATTGAGGGCCATTGGCGTACCTTTACAGTCCGAATAGATAATGACTTTGTCTTGTGGGTTTTGTTGAATCCATTCCATGGGCATGCTCATTGCCTCTATTTCCGTTTCGAATGGACTGGTAAGCGGTCTACCTTTTTGCCCTTTCTGATGGCTCTTAACAGGTTGTTCTGATGTACCTTCAGTGACGACTATGGCACTGCCTCCATTGGTGCAACTTCCGGTGGCTGAACCGTCTGTGTAAATAATTAATCGTTTTATGATTCCCGTGGCTTTTGAAGGTGTTTAATTCGAATTCTTCTTGGATGCTTCTTGGATACTTGATGACAGCAACCAATAAATGATTCCTGAATATTTAGCTTATTTTGAAGACTATGAGTAGTAGAAAAGGCACTGAGAATCTGATTACTAAAACCATGCTATGAACTTGTTAATAATATTATCATGGATGGACCAATTTTGAATAGAGCGTAATATCAATTGATTCTGATTTATTTAATGCTGTTTTAGAAACTATGAATAGCCGCAAAGGAATTCAAGAGAAATTTCCTCCCAAAGCAGAATTAAATGGGACCCAAGATGAGTTGGATGAACAAAGAAAGACATATTCATCGGTTCTTAAAGGTATGGACAAACTAAACCTTCAGTCTGGTGATGGTGATGAAGCAAATCAAGACAAAGCCACAAAGCCAATGTAAGACATACATATTAGTTGTTTGTTTGAAATTTAACACCAATTTCTATAAATTTGTATTTTTACAATTACATATATAAATCATGTTACTGGATTTTATGTAGGCGGCGGCGTAAAAAGACACATACCGTTGATGATATTATCCCTACTAGTCATGAAAATGGGGACACTGAACTAATCATAAGACCTCGACAAAGGCGACGTCCTTCACGAGATGCTCCTGTTGAATCAGCAGCAGTAGATGCTCCATTAAAAGACAGACCGTCTTCTGCATCGAGGCAAGGGAAAAGGAGAAAGCCACCGCCTTCTCAAGAATCTGTAACTTAGTGAGAATTTTGTTCTTTACCTTTTTGCTAATCGAATCTTTATAGTTTTGTTATGCCTTCCTAAGTATGGTCTGATCAAGTATAGCTGCTTATCGAACTTATTTATCTAAATTATTTAACAGGATTTTGTGAAAGTTTTATTTATCAGGGATTAATTGAGCCAGTCTCTGATATCAATGCTTTGTGTTTGGAATTCTCAATTTTGGAGCAGGTAGCGGGTCTAAAATGGAAAACAAAGTTACCTCTATATATTCTTAAAAGTGTTGTTAAAAATTACCTAACTTTTAGTAATGGGAAGATCGCCAGTTTCTGCGTCAGACGATACTTACATAAAGTATTTGCATCGCCTACTCGAATTTATTGTTGATAAAATGAGAGTATTACGTATGCGTATACCTATCTACATAGTTTCAATTATTAACATTTTTAGTACTATTCAATGTATCATTTATATATTTATGTAGATCACTTATATACTTTATATTGATTGGATAATTGAGTATGCAAGCCAAGTTTATAAAATACCTACTAAACGTGGGTTAAACTAGCTAACAACAATTTATAAAATTGTTTGAATCAAATTTGTACGAAATTTAAAATAGCGGAATTAATATTTTTGTGTAACTTTTAACATCAATAGTATTGGGATTATGCAGATTTCTACCCATTAAAAAGTAATATTTTGTGAAAATGTATCATTTTGAAGACACATGTTTTGAAAATTATAAAATTGTTGAAATTGAAAACTTTATCGTTATTTTTAAATTTTAGAACAAGTCACTCTACTGGATATTGTATAAAAATTATGAAAGTGCACGGCATACAACGTACACTTATTATGTGTCTATACTAACGATACTATTGTTTATAAAGGGATTTTGCATATTTTTAAATTCCAAAAACATTCGTAGGTCCTTTAGTGTTTTTCTTCAATGAAATCGCCAGTAGAATGGGAAAATACATTTTTTCAGAATAAATACTTTTTGAAATCTTAGATCAAGAGAATTATTTCGATAAGATAGCTGACACAATTATTCTGTTTGGTCTGTCATGTATGTAGTACGATTGTTTAAACGTAGTAACTTTTATTTTGTGGTTTAATCTCTATGCTTTTATCTAAGCACACATATAGCAGTATTAATTGAAATATAATTTAGCATTCTTATATGTCTTCTTCTCGACTTTTTAATTTCTATTTTGTAAAAGAATGCTATCAATATGATTCACGTGAGTTAAAAGCTTACATTTTGTAATAATTACTTTTGAGATTAAATTGATGTTTTCTTTCAATTATGATTCTAAGCATACTAACAATATTTTAAACTTATATTTTTTTACAATTTTAATGTGTTTTGCATATGTTTATAATTCGTAGTTCTTTGATTATGTAATATAAGGTAATGGAAAGTGCTAAATGTTGTAGATCTTCATTTCCAATTTTTATTTAGGCCCTATTGCAAGAACTAAAACAAGTAGAACTTCAAATTAAACTAACGTATTTTAATTGGAGTTAGAATTTCAAATTTGCTTGAAAAATTTCAAACATGTTTGAAATTCTAACGCCAATTACAAAGTAATAACCTTAAAATTTTCTAAGATTTTTGCTTGGAACATAATGCAGTTTTTGACAATTGAAGTAAAAACAATCATATATGCTAGGTATGTTATGTTGGGAACTGTGCCTTTATTGTTTTTGCAACGAAATTATCTTGTTTTTCTCAAAATGTGATAAATTTCATTTTTTAAGAAATGTTTTTGTGATCTCGAAATTAAAACAACATCAAAGGCTAATGTTTATTTCATTTTGAAATATATAGAGGGCTCTCTTTTATGTTCCAAGGTTTCCACTTTATTTCCTGTTTTCAATTACACTAGTTTTGCCTACTTTTACTAAAAAGGTCTAATTTTGGAGATTATTTGTTACAATGTAACTACATAAATACCTCTATGTCCATACAAACTGATATTGATGTATTTTTTGTGATATGTACTAATTTAGAACAATGATTTAAATAATTAATTTTAGTCAGATTTTCGATTATCATATTTTGATATTTAGTTTATTATTTATATATCTTACAGGGTGTCTACCAAGAATATTTCGATTTCAGGAGACTTTTCCAAATTTTCTAGGAAGTAAATACCATAAAAATCGGCGTTGGTAAAATAGCATAATATGCAAACAGTTAAAATACTAACCAAAAAATATACATATTTGACATTTATAAACAAGCAAAAATAAACACAATTATTTAAGGCACCTAGGCATAGGAACAAGAGCAACAAGTTTAAATAAATAATATTAGAAAATAGAAGTTATATAAATGTTACCGTCATATTATGTAATTAGTCATTACGCGTAATGTCTAGAAATCAGTCATTTAGTGAAATAGCATTCGGGTTAGTTTTTGTTTATAGTAGATCAAGATGTCTACTAAAATATTTAAAAAATAGGACAGTAGTGTTAGGTTTAGTTTATATTATTTTAGTAGACATCTAAATCTACTACTAACAAAAACTAACCCTAATGCTATGTCATAAATTGATTGATTTTTCAGGCATTTCGTGAAATGACTAATTACATGATATGACAGTAACATATACAAATAAAGTTGTATTAATCCGAATAATTTGAATATGTCATGTCATAATTCGGCAAATGAAAAAATAATTGAATTTTACTATGTGACAGTTAAAACAGATAAACCATAGAAATAGTTTTGAGAATATAACACACCAAATAGCTTTAGTTGAGTCGTGATGCAATGCACTTATAAGTAATCTTTTCGTTTCTGTTTATCTAATGGGTGTTATTCAGAAATTGATTAAAAATACAAATTAGACTAAAATAAGTGATGTAACAATTATTACATAGTATGCACACATCAAAAGATGCTACAATTATATGTAATTACATGATATCAAAATAAAGAGAAACAATTAACTAACTGACACACCAAATCATTGCTTGCCTTGTGGATAACTAAGGGGAACAGAATGATTTTAAAATAATTCAACTTCAAATATATTAGATATATTAGATACTTAAAGTTATCAGAAATTGTGAACTTTGTAATGGAAAGCGTAGCAGTAAGTGAATAATTTGAATATGAACAGTAAATTGAAATTATAAGCCAAATTTCAGTCTTTTTTATGATTTGGATTTTTCTTCAAATGCATCCACCTTTTTTGCGAGAGCCATCTTTTCACGCTGCAGTGTCTGAAGTTCTATTTCTTCTGCCTTACTTTTCCTAGACTTTTGTGTCAGAAACTACCTCCTTCTGTAACATTAGTGGCATCTTGAGCCTTTGAGAAGAAGCCTTCACTGATGTAATCAAGTCGTGTGTTAGTGGAACTTTCAACACACCACAATAATGTTGCAAAGCTTGATATACTGTCTGTTGAGCAATCACAGATTCTTCCTTGAGATTTTCAACCAGTACATCCTGAAAAGAATTAAAATATTAAATTTTACATTCCTTACCAAAACTATTTTTTAAAATTTTATTTCAATCAAAACCAAATTCAGACATGGTTGAAGATTTCAAAATCCTGTTCATGTAATTACACAAAAAAGATCAAATATGTATGAAGAAAGAGGAACAGTGGCTTCTCTGATTGAAACATACGAAGGAATGGTTCAAAGTCACTGGCAACTGTTTTAAAAAGTTCACCTCGGCTATAAAGAAAATATCTCTTACAGCATCTCTAACTACTTCTAAAGAAGCCACCATTGGTTAAGGTTTGACATCTGTACAATACTTCAATCACACGTTCACAGACTGTAACATTTTCAACCCAACGAATCTTACTGAAAGCCTTTGAGGAAATGGTTGATTCTGTAAGTGCAATGTACTCAGCTCGGCGATCTGGCGAATCCTTCCATAAGGCATACAGGGATTGAAGTACTTGGGGTACATTCCACTTTGACCTACTCATTCCATGGTATAATGCTCTACTCACAACATGAAGTGAACTTATATCAGTATCCAGTGTTTTTTGTTGTGTTCTGATTTTAAATCCTCTTTAAGTTGACATAAGAAAAGATGTTTTAGATTTGGGCTAAATCTAAACCATCTTTTTTTATGTCAACTCAAAGAGGATTTAGAAGCAGAACACAACAGAAAATAGTTTGCACAACCTAAATCCAGATCCAAGCAGTTTAACTGCAATTTATAGAGCTCTATGGAAATCTCTGGCTTTGGAATGTCCTAATACCGATGTGAAGTAATCAGAATGCAGTTCATTAATCTCTTCATATAGAATCCAAAGATCAAATTGTCCCTTTTGAATTACAGAATTCATTGATTCATCAAATGACAAAGAGCATTCACTTGCCTTCATCACTCTGTTTACTAATTCTTTTTGAAATTGAGGAGAAAGTTCATAGCAAATTACAAACTTAATTTATCTTTACCATTTGATACTGTTTTGCAATTAATCTGAATATTGCCCCTTGATCATCTGAGGATCTCATACTTGTGTTTCGCCACACACTCAAGAGCACATATTATTTCTGCTTTCAGAGTATCTGTTTTAGAAACAAAAGTTGTTAATTGTCTCATATTTGATATATCAAATGATTTTTGCAATAACTGTAAAAAGCCCTCTGGATTTTCATCAACAGCTTTTAACCAAGGTGACCAGTTAGGATGGGAAACATGATTTAGCTAATCTACTTGGAATGAAGAATCGTATTTTGGGGCTTCTAAAATTTAAATGATAAAAAAGAATATATAATACATACTGTTTGCATATTAATGCTTACTATAACAGCTATGGTCCATTCCAATTTGGAAAATTCAAATGAAATATGAAAAACTTAGGGTGAAAACATAAAATATTTATCCTGGACAATTTGCCACCATTCAGATAATTATTTGCCATGAAATTATTTGTCATGAAATACAGTCTATACATTTTTTTGGAATTATAATTTTTTCCAGTAGATTTCCAGGAGTAGTAGACACCCTGTCTTATGTACAGGTAATTATGTATTTCCTATAACTTATTTAAAATATATTTTATTTATTTTATACTAATGTACAATATTATTTTTGGTACATATGTTAATATATACGGTATTTCGATTCTAATAAATATATGCCATGCATTGTTTAGCTATTTACTGTTTTTAATGATAGATTGTGAAACATTTTTAGACCTTCGTTGTTATTTAATGTAGCCTTGGTGGACTTTGTGTTTTCGTAAAGCATCTGCCCCTAGTTTGGCACAATTATTGATTTTCGTTCATTTTTTTCTTGAGTTAAATCTTTCCTAGGTATCTGTATACTGAATTTCAGTCCATCTATTAACGGGAAGCTGAAATATGAAATCCTAGGGGATGGTCTCATCTACCACAGACATATGTAAAAAAATAAGTAACTATCACGGGGTTCCAAAAACGGACACTAAAAAAACTAAAAGCTCCACTTAGACAATTTAGTGCAATAATGCCAAATTTCATGCCATTCGGTCCATAGGTAGTTTTCAGATTATCTATGATTATCACAATTCTTCGTAATCTCCGTGCCTCTGTCGGGTCTAAGTCATAGAATCTTTTTAAAAATTTTAGATGTTATGCAAACATAAAATTTTGGTAACTTGTATAAATTCATCCAGGAAATGCTAACTAAATTGATATTGAATATGCAAGAAATAGGTATTTTCGAAATGTTAGCATGTTAACTAATGTTTTGTAGCAATTATTCATAGAAAAAATATAATAGTTACACTAAAAAATGTCGAAATTCTAATAAAAAACTTAAAATTGTCACCTTGGATAGGTTACTAATTAGTCTGAAGGACAATTTTCTAAATAAAATTTCAAGGACAACTATTAAGATAAGGGATTTCGCGGAATGATTTTTCGATGGGATATCCCCTAAACTAACAAGTACCTAGTCCTCCAATCGATTGGACTAAAATTTGGTGCCTACATGCACATGTATGTATGTAAATGAGAATTAAAAAAATCGATACTGGACCTTTAGCTAATGGCACTAAATGCGGTTATCATGTCAACAAATTTGAAAAATTTCAGTCTGTCTATTTTCGAATTTGGAAAAACAAATAAGATAATTTGCACTTTTTCAAAATACATAATATCGATTTTTGAAAATCAATTAATTTATCAAATGTTTGATTTATCGATTTTTTTAAACTCAAAATCACTGAATTGTTTCTATGTCAACTAAGATTTACCATAAAGCTAAAAGATGCACTAAAGTGAAATGTCATCATACAAGCTGTCCCAAAAAAATGAACCACCTATGAAAATCACAATTTCTATATTTTGTAAATTAATCGCACATTGACAGATTTGTAATGCAGAATGCAAAAAATAACAATTTATTGAAACGATTAACTTCTACAGTTGGCTTTTGAGAGTTTATAGCTCTACGTTGACTACATCATCATCTACAAGGGCTTGGCAATCATTTTCTTGTCTCAAATTGATATGTAGCTGGTGCATATCATAAATTTTTGTTGTTAACGCCTAATCTCAACAAAGCAAACGGATTATTAGAGTCTTGCTCGTTTAAAATAAAATGTGTTAAATTTCTTTGGAATAAGTTAAAATTTAGCAAGAATTAACGGCAATATACAAAAATAAGAAACAAAATTTGAAATAGGTTTAGGAAAAATCACTAACTTTTAGAGCACTCTTAGTTCAAAACTACTAAACTAAATATTATGAAATTTGTAGATCAAATTTAGCAAGGTTAGTTATTCTGGATTTAAATTATTCGATCTAGCAATGTCCGAAAGTTTGTCCATTTTCAGATTTCCTATGATGGTCCTGCAAAGTGATATATCTTTCTTTGAGAGACATGAAATAATTATGTTATAGCATAAATCATTATCTATTACTATTTAGTTCACATAGATAGATAATGCCTATGTAATATTGATATACATACTTACCTAGATAACTATTTTTAATATGGAGTTATCTACTGTAATTTAAAAAAAACATAGAAGATAGGAATTTAATATTTAGATACGTATTCTTAACTGAAGACTCTATCGTCCTACCTATCTTATTTAGGATTTAGAAAATGCAGTTGCAAATATTAAATTCGGTTACTATGGCAACTTTACCTGCGACTCGACATGAATAATGGTTGTTTGTAGACTACATTGTAGGCTACATTGATTCGATAATAAATGCAATGAAATACTAAAAAAATGTGCACGTTGTAGATTTGAATTCTATATTTTCGAACTTTCTTGGTTTTTATTTGCATGTGAAAATAAAAAATTAATCACTCCTAATCATTTGTTTTAATTATGTTGTGTGATTAAATAGGCAAATGCTAACCCAATGTACATGCAGGTATTTCTGATTATAGGTTTTTAGCCTCTTGTTGTCTTATTTATGATTGGATACAGCACCTAAATGTTAAATTGTTATTTCTCTGGAATTAATTCTGACAAGAACCTACAAAAGATAATCTGCTTTTAGCACTCTGATTCATAATTTTATTATTGTTTATTTATTCGTTTCATTGCCAATTTGTGAAAAAATAGACAAGGTAGGTAGGTCCATTATTCTTTTAATAAGTAGAATAAAAACTTTGCTTCAGCCAAACATACAAAATAGAAAATAAAAACAAACAATTTAAGTTGATAATTGATACTGTGAATATAATCTTATCAGTAGTTATCTTTTAATTTCGCCTGAATTATTGATGTCCATGATGAAGATTTGATAGTTTTGGGACTTTCTTCTGAAAACTGATACAATAGCGAAGCACATATTTCTTGGTCTATAACTCCCTTACAGTTTCTAAAATTAATTGTATGCATCATTTTTCCCATTTTAGCATAGTAGGTACTATTTGTAATGGCCAGCATAGATAACCAGAATGTATCACATCAAAATGGAAATGCAACATTCCGTTCATCTACCAAACAGAGCCATTACCAGTTATCATACATCAACAACGACATTCCTCATTTCTACCAACCAAAAAATACCAAAACTGTTTATTTCTATCGTGACGGAGAGCCTAAACGCGGCACAGTGCGTGTGGCGGTCCATCCTTCTCGTTATCGTAATCTAGATGCTCTATTTAATGACTTGACCTTGAAAATGCCCGAATTGAATTGTGGTGTACGCGCTATCTTTACTCCTCGGGGTCGTCATCGTGTTGAATCAGTTGATCAGCTCGATAAAGAAGGACACTACGTTTGTTCTAGCTATGAACATCGGGCTAAGGGCATCCCTTCTGGTAGTTCTACAACGACTCAACCCGTTTGGCGAGGTAGTGGTCGTCCAAGTAGTTCTTTACTCCGACTTAATGCACCGCTACCACCTGTTATTTCTAAACCTGCTTCTGTGAGTTTTATTATTTTTCAAAGGGTGTCCGAAAAGTTTGTATACAGTTGATATACAGTGATTGTTTTTAAAAAGAACACACTTTAGAAGCAGACCAATGAAGGAAGGTAACTCCAATGGACATAACTCCAATATACTTCTGTATCTGGGTAGTCATCAAAGACCGCGTGTATTCGAGGAAGCCAAGAAGTGTTGAAGATCTTCGGCAATTTGTTATTGACGCATTTGCTAGCTTCGATTATGACTTGTGCGCTACTGTTTGTCGCAGTTTGTTGTCGCGTTGTTGTGAGTGCATTGAAGCCGACGGATTACAATTTGAATATTTATCATGACTGTTCCAAGTGAAATTATCTGCCTTCATTGTTCTGCCTCTAAAGTGTGTTCTTTAAAAAAATTAATTGTGCTGTATACATCAACTGTATACAAACTTTGCGAACACCTGTATACTTTTATATGTTAAAGACATAGCTACAGATAACCATGATGGTTAATTATGTACAATCTATTTATATTTTTCTCAAAAATTCTTTTATGGAAAAGTATATATTATTATCACAAAATTAATAATTTAAAAATTCAGCGTCATGAAATTAAAAAATAATTTTTTATAGTGAAGGTGATAATTTTAAATCAAAGAACCAGCGGTCCAGTAGGAGTTTGCTCATAAAAGTTTGTGTAGCAAAAAGTTTGAATTTAGCAAAATAAAAAAATAACTTCACTGAGGCACAGAAAGCACTTCACCACTTAAAGTACCATTATTACACAACCATAATGAGAGTCATCCATTTTGAAATGAATCTGGCCTCTCATCATTTCTCAAAAACAATTACTACTAAGAACGGGGCCGGAACCTGGAATCAATATCGATATTATACGTTCAAAACAATAATTGCATTTGTCTAATATGATATATAAAAAAATGAAATTATTGTTCCACTCTTCTAAATGTCTCAACGATTCGTTCTATAAACGGGATATCCATGAGGTACATTTTTTATTTCTTGTTATGTAGACAAGTATGAATGTATCCGAAAATGATTCTTTGTCTAATAGCGGTGGTTGGCCCGCTACACGCTTACCACTGGTTGCCCTCAGAAAAACTGAATGCAAACGAATTTGTGTCAGCCGTCAAAGTGAACCAAATAAGCGCCATGTGATTCTGCTGAATAGGAAAACAGCACGCAGCTTTGAGCAAGTTATAGATGATATGTGCGATATATTTAGCAGCCCAGTTCGGCGTATTTACACTGAAGATGGTGTCCTTGTAAGTCTGTTGTTTTCAAAGTACATTGTTTTTATTAGGTACTACATTTAGTCGTCCCTTTTCATGTCGATAACAAAAATGACCATTAAAGAGCTTCCTATTAGGTATTTAATGTGATCCGAATAATTGTATTTGACCTATAGTCCAATGTATATTAAGTTCTATTAGGTCCGTTGATTCGTCTGTTAATTCTCAAGTTATTACATACTAACTAGATGACCAAAATTGTGCCAAACAAATTCCAAAAGTACTTCAAAGAATTAAATACGGTTAGCTACCGTTCTTAGGTTGGAATGGCTTAAACTAAATATTACTAAGTAGTTAGGTATTTCAGTACATAAATTAAATTATTTTATAAGATTTTAGAGCTAACAAAGTCAAAATTACAAAGATCCTTAGATCTTGTTATATTGTTTACTAACTCCAATTGCATTTCAATATTAATTTAAATGTAACTTTTACCATATATCGTCTTTGTTAGCTCTAAAATCTTATAAAATAATTTAATTTATGTACTGAATTACCTACCTACTTGGTAATATCTAGTTAGAGCCACACTTAAAACAATAGCTAATCATATTTAATTCCCTTATTTCAAGAATGTTCTCGAATGATTTAGAACTTTTTTAACCAATCTAATTTTATTTTCTGTTTTGTAGATAATTTGTACAAATTTATTTTTTAATGACTAGAAAGCTTTTTACATTTTCTCTATAAAGATTAAAGACCAAAAAGGTCCAAAAGTGTGCTAGCTCAAACCCTAAAATATTAGAGTTAACAAAGTCAAAATTTTATAAATTTCTATTTGTGAAATTATTTGTGGATGCCCAATGTGCTTACTTTTGCTTCCTAAGTACTCAAACATTTGAATTTATGGTATTTATTTCCAGATATTTACTGATTTTCTTAGCTATAAAACGACAATGGCATTCATATAGTGAGAGAGCTAACACCCAAAAATGATTTCACTTAGTTTAGGGTTTGAGCAAACACACTTTTTAGTTTTTAAGGAGAAAGAGAAGAAGAATCAAATTAAGAAAAAGCCAGATTTTGAGATGCTGTATTTTCTAAACTATTTGACTGATTTTAATTAAATTTAGCATATACGTATTCACCATCTATGACTAACTAGATGGAATGAATTTAAAGTCAATATACTTTTTCACTTTTAAATGGCCCATTTTCAACCAACCTATAAAAACCATTAGGGAAGTTGAGCTTTGGAGCTAACAGCCAATTGCCATTGTTTGGATCTGTTGCGGCATAGATTAACAATCGCTGCAAAATTATTTGGTCTGTTTTATATCTTTGAAATGGTATATTTCATGAAGAATATATCACATGAGAATAAATTTTGTTTTACTTAGTATCAAATTTTATTATTCCAATTTTCAGTAAAATCGATGAAGTTTCGAATTATATGTAGGTACTATTAACACATATTGCTCGTTTCATACGGCTGCTATAGTGTATTAACAAAACTAAAACGGGTTTCAATATTATTGCCAAATTTAATTGAAATCGGTTAAAGTACCATTTTTGGTGCTAAAGAATGAAGAAACATTTAGGAAAAGTGTTCGAAACCACAACCGATTTCTATAAAATTTTCAGACATGGGAAAATTGAACCATTTTTAAAAGTCTTATAAACTCTGGCAAGGCTAAGTTGCTCATAGGTCCATAGGCTTAGATGATGCTATATGAAAACGGAAGACTGATGTAGGCACTCCGTTAATCAAGCTATTTTTTGTATACTTTAATATTAGATTTAGTAGAAATCCGGGAAATGAAAAAATACTGTCAAAAACCCTTCGACCATGTTTAATAAATAATTATAGATTTTGCTTAAATTTTAATGCACCTGTAGGTGTGTTTTGTCTACCTGACATACCTACATCTACGTCATCATTTTCAGGTTGAAAGTTTGTCAGCTATTTTTAATGGACCATCTAATTACGTAGTCACTGGAGCGGAACGATTTACTTCAGTAGTTCATCATAATGGCAGTATAGTGACAAATCAAAAGAAAGCCACTGGAATTTCATTAAATAATCAAAAAACGATGAATGGAATAACCAAAAATCAAAAGAAAACGCAGCTTTCACTTTCAAGTAATTCAATATTTATAGTAATATTTGAAGCTAGCAGAAACTTATTAAGAACGTCCATAACTGTGCTCGCTAGTATAGTCCGGTCCACAGAGTAATGATAGAGTGTAATATCTGTAGTACCTGCGGTACTAAAGCTTTCATTGCTTTGGAACTGCAGAAATTATAACCCTTACCCAAAAGTTTTGAAATAATATCCTCCGGTATTGAAACTCTCTTATTTTAGTACCATAAGACCTGTGATTTGTTCTAACAAATACGCTTTGCCTTGTGGTGCTATAATTAATGCGAAATTTTTAATTTTATACCTGCGGTACTGAAACTTTTATCGCTTGAGTACCGTAGACCTGGGGTACTGTAGACACTTTTTGTATTGTTATATCTTTATAGTTTTATATTATTTCTCTAATGAGATTTGCATTCTTAGCTAGTTCTAATTTTATTTCTATAATCATAGTTAAAATGAATAAAATAAATATTATAAATGAATTTGTATGTCAACAGTGAACACTCTTATTCCACTATCAGTACTCTAATGTCCGGTCTATGAAAGTGCATATGTAGTATTAAATATTATGCGAATTTGGTAATGTCGCTGTAATTTATACATAATTCGATTTTATTTGGTCAACTCATGAATATACATTTTTTCTGTGCGATTTTACCAACTTTTATGGAAATTGCATAAAAAATTGGTGGGCATAAAGTTCAAGGCCTTACTCTTCCGCCTTTGCCTGTGGAGTTGGTTGGCAAATTAGAAATTTGCTTGTGTGGTTTGAAATGATTGCTTCCTCCTAAACTCCTAAGAGCGCTATTACATTCCCAGATCGTTTGAGATAAATTTTGAGAAGTATAATTTAGTTTTGTAATGTTATGTACTCTAAAAAATGAAAATAGTAATATAATTCACATTAATTTCCATTCTTTATTTATTTTACCAACTACTTTCGATGTACACTGGGATCGTTTTCAAGGCAAGCAAAATTCAAAGTGTACAAAATAAACAAACAGCAATTATTTAGATAATATACACAATCAAAAAAGTCAATATTAAAATGATCCCAGTGTATTGAAATAAACAATAAACATTAACGTAGATTATGTTATTTTTTCTTTGTAATTTAGTTTTGCTTTTTCACAAAGATTCTCAGCCTGCAAGCTCGACGGGGTGTCTCCTGCTGTAAACTCTAATTTTTGTAACTTAAACCAAACGCGCTAACCATTTGGGAATTTCTGCCTTAAAAATGGTTTTATAAATAGTAAAATTATTTCTTTTGCAGGTGTTTCTAAATTGAGAAATAATTATTTTTGATTATCCTTTTAGAAGCTAAAAGCTCTCGTATTTATTTAAAAGTAAGTTTAAGTAGGTATCAGTTCTAAATACAGTCTCTTTAAACTGATACTTTTATAGAAGGCAACTGGATGGTTCACTTGACAACGCATTCGAGTGACGAAATTAGTGAAACTACTACGAATCTAGTTTTGACTGTCTATGGTCGTAAGGGCTATACAACCGATTTACCATTAGTTCCCAAAGATGGTGATACTGAGAAAACGATTGAACCTGGCTTCACATATGAATTTAAAGTAAATTTCTGATTTGGGTATTTAACTATGTGTTCATAAAGTGTTTCTTTTAATATAAAATGTTAGTAGTTGGTACATATTGGCCGAATGAAAGACAACAGATGGACAGAGAGACTAACATTCTGGTCACCGATGGAAGAGAAAAGAACGAGACGACGACCGGCGCTCAGGTGGAGCGAAGACGTGGAGAAGTTTGTGTGAAAAAGTCAACTGGAGAACTAATACCAAGGAGAGGCTGAACTGGAAAAGGCATACTGAGGCCTTCGCCCTGCAGTGGGCTGACACAGGCTGATACGATACGATACGATACATAAAATAATAATTGTTAACAAAATTAACATTAATGAACACTGTACTTGTCGCACGTTCAAAAAATATATATACATTTCGTGATTTCAAAGTTTTTTAATGAACTAAACCTCCGTTGCGGTTTAGTTTTATATCTCATTCTAAAACCAACTTTGAAATAAAGAAACGGTTGTAATCTAAAGCTTCTCTTCTTTACAAATTTGTTATAAAGTTGTTTCTTTACATGTTGGTTTAGTCTTAACAAGTCAATCTTTAAAGTCATAGGGTTCTTTATTTTACTCACCAATAAATAGTTTTATATGAAAGAACAAAATTTTAGTTTAGATATTATATTACATAAATTTATTGACTTCCAATTTATTCTGCCTATCAAACGAAAAATGTATAAAGGGTGAAATTATTTTCCAACACATAAATCGCTCTATTCAATACTAATTTCACAATTTTTGTATCTATACGTATAGTAGTTTGTCTTTCATTTATTAGAGTTTTACAAATGCTCATCATTATAGTGTTCGTTGTTATGGTGACACTGTATGTAATTTTCTATTTACTTAGATTTAGTTTGGATTTATAGATCTTATTGTACTTCTCATTTAGTTTCGAACGCTCAATCGTTTCTACATCTAAGAAACATTTAATTATGTATGATTATATCTTTTGATTATAGAATTTTCTAGTTTGTTAGTCATAATTAATAGATCTCTACTAAGCTTTTTATTAAATAATTTTACAATAAACTTTTATTATTGATGTAACTTTTGCAAATACTTTTTTAAGTACATATAGCTGACCGGTTTGGAAGAAAGAGAAAATAATTTCTCACTACAAATGTTTTTTAGATTTCAACTGGGGAAATTGGTCAATTGTTCAAAATTCGACTTTCTCCAGCATGGTTAATAGCTGATGTGACTATGATGGATATCGACACCGGCGAACAGCTTCTCTTTAGTACAAATAAATGGTTATCCCAAGATTATATGGGCATTTCCGATGTGTGTCGCGAGTACGCTGTTTCACGGCCTGGCGAAAAATCTCTTTTAGGTTCAATAATGATTTTCAAATAATACTTTTTATTTAGCATTTGATACAAACATCAATATATTTTATTCTCCTTAATTTATTATAAATAATTTTCTTTTTTTAGTAATTCATTACCTCATCACAATTACAACAGGTGACTATTGGAATGCAGGTACCGATGGCCAAGTTTATCTTACAATCTATGGCGATATAGGCGACACAGGACGACGTCAACTCTTGAAGACTGTTGAAGGGGAATCTCCAGTGTTCAGTAAAGGAAGCGTAGGTTATCATGCACATATGTACATGGGGAGTATATTGAATAATCCTAAAAATAAAATAATGTGCTTATGGAAGTAAATATCAAATTAAAAAGAAAACCCACAAATAAAAAGTTTATTGAATATACAATTGTATATTCAATAAACTTTTTAATTGTGGGTTTCCTTTTTTAATAATGTGCTTATCATTTGCTGCAAATGAGATTTATATAAAAGATATTAAGAGATTTATTAAAATATCTAAAAGATTAATACTTTTTATAAATAAACTTTAATTATACGATATTTAATAGTCGATTTTCATATGGATTTTTTGGGACCTACAATGATAAATTAAAATTTCTTTTAGAATTTAACATTTGAAATAGAAGCTGTTTATCTTGGAACTATCTCTCAAATATGTATTGGACATTCTGCTACTGGATCTGGGTATGGCTGGTTCGTAGAGACTGTTAGTATTCGTGAAGCTGGAAGTCAAAAGGGATCTGGAGAAGTGCAGTTTTTGTGTTCACGCTGGCTAGACGAGGGAAAGGAAGATGGAAATTTAAAGGCCAAATTTATTTCCATGGATGAAGTGACGTTTGCTGAAATAACAGAAAAAACAATAGTTAGTATTTTTTTAAATAATTCAATTAAATTATTCAAGAAGATAAAATGACTAAGTTATATTTTAGTTGGAGAGCTTAAAATGGAAGTTTCAAACGGGAATGCATATTCTCTTGTACAGTCAGGAGACGATGAAACCACTCTCAATTCGAGACACAGGTTCTGTTGATGCTAAAGGAGACAAGGATGATAAACATTGTAATTTTTGTTGTATAAAATCGTCGTAAAATACTTGAATTAGGTATATTTTCATTTTATTTAATAGATATTTTTAGACTAGAAATACCTAGCATGTTTTCTTAATTGGATCATTGTTTAACTATGTATTAAAAATGTCATTATCTAAAAGTTCCACAAAATATTGGATAGAATAATAAGTTTTATAAGTATCAAATTTCTTACGTAACCGAGAAAAAAATAATAAAAATGAATTGGATTACTTTTTCTTCAAACTTAATTTTTAGAAACACCTCCTCTAAACTTGATTTATTTCAAAACATATAATGCCCAACTTTCTTTTTGATAATTATGGTCATGGTGTGATAATGGTGATCGGTAGAATTAGAAATAAACAACGATAAATTCCCTTTTTAGGTGCATTTATTGTAGCATCATATGCATCAAATGTAATAGGCCTACAAAGTTTGGTACACAACAACTATCATCTCCTTCTTGAAAAGGGCATACTTTCTGGTTTGGATAAAGGTGGGAGAACATCAAATTGTAAGTTTGTTGTTCACCCTCAAAATGGTCATTTTGTTGCTTTGGAATCTGTCAAGCAACCTAAAGTGTTTGTACGCGTAAGTGCAAATGGTGAATCTTCCAGTACAAAGTGCACTTCCACTATTGCTGCCAATAAAAGTTTGCTATTTATGCCATATTGTAAAGTGAGTAGACATTAGCAATTTCTATGAATAGATTTTATACTTCACTGACATTTGGTTCTTTAGTTTAAAAAAATGTTATTTTTAATAGCAGCTTTTAGTCTTATAAATTAATTGTCAATTAAAATTAAGCCAGTCGCTTGTTTAAAACACAATTATTTGGGCACTAAATTAAAATAAATAATTTTCATATAAGTTAGTACAACCAAAATACGTTGTTCATAGATTTTTCTTAACTTTTAGTCTACATACATATGTAGATGCATAACATAAGCATTAATTTTGATTTTCTTATA
The DNA here is from genome assembly GCA_034780595.1 of Parotoplana pacifica. NCBI lineage: Eukaryota > Metazoa > Platyhelminthes > Proseriata > Otoplanidae > Parotoplana > Parotoplana pacifica. Next base: position 234 of record JAUYWI010098197.1, on the reverse strand, counting down.
GACGTATTGTATAAGTTGTTCTTTAAATATGTGACCTTAGAACTACGGCGGTGTTTTATGCGACATTAATGTGATAATGGCCTATGTTTGGACTTTACTGGTAGTGATGGTGACAGGACTGGCGGTGTTTGAAACCGGACTGGTAGTAGTGGGGACTGGAATGGTAGTGGTGGGACTGGACTGGTAGTGGTGGGACTGGACTGGTAGTGGTGGGACTAGACTGGTAGTGGTGGG
>JAUYWI010098186.1:0-11734 GCA_034780595.1 Parotoplana pacifica | reverse complement strand
TGCCCATTTCTTGAAACTCGCATTACCTTTGTCTTCTTTATGTTTATCTTCATGTTGAAATCCTTTGCTTTACTATTCAAGCTATCTACAAGGTTTTGTAGTCCTTCTGAGTCTGCTATCATTGCTTGATCGTCTACGAATCGTACTTCCTTAGATATTTCTCCTCCTATTTTTACTCCGTCTTGTATGTGGTTACATAATTGCTTCTATCACCATACGTTCTGTGTATATCGAGAATAACAGCGGTGATAGTAGGCATCCTTGTCTTACTGCTTGTCCAATTGTTGCTGGTTTTTGTTTTTTGTTTCTTCATTGTCTATTCTTACTGTTGCTTTCTGATTTAGGTAGATATTTTGAATGAGGCGTCTATCCTTCCAGTCAATTCCTAATTGTTTGAGTGTTCCATTAGTGTTTTCCAATTTATCTTGTCAAATGCCTTCTCAAAATCGATGAAGAATATATATAGTGCAATATCATAATCAAGGCTTCTTTTGATTGCTTCCCTAGTACCTCATCTAAATGAAAGCCAATTTCTCCCATGGAGGTATTTGTATTTGCTTCCAATCTTCTCGTTTGTAGTCGAAGCATGATTTTTGATGCATGTGATATCAGGCTATATGTTCTGTAGTCCGCCCAGTCAACTGCATTTGGTTTCTTCTTTTAATGGTGCCATAATTGTTTTTTAGAAATCTTTTGGACACTTTCCTTGATCGTATATTGAGCTGCAATATCGGTAAAAACGTTCATTATTTTTGGGTTAAATAGTCCACTTGGTTCCATTTATTGTTCAAATTTTACTGATTCATTTTCTAACTATTATTCAACTTAATTTGAGTAGTTAGTTTTAATACAATCATTTTTTAATTTGTCCTAGTTCCTTTTTCATCCGTCGTTTTTGTTTAATTTTCTTGTATTTGATAAGTTTGTAATTGCTGTCACAGTCCGCTCCTGGATAAGTGCCTGATTTTCTGACGCTATATCGGTATCATTGTCTCACTGCAATGTTGTCAAGTTGGCATCGAAAGTTATCTCCTGTGTGCCGTTTCCTATTGTGCTGTTGAAATACAGTATTTGTGATGACTAGTTTGTGTAGTCTGCAGAAACCTACGAATTGTGTTCCTTGTTCCCTAACCAAAGTTTCCTACTTCTTTATCGTCATTTCCTTCTCCAACAGTTGCATTACAATCTCCCATTAGTTCCATTCGCTTTGTTTCTTGAATAAGTTCTTCCATTTCGCCATTTACCGTTTCAATTTCGTCGTCGTAGTGGTCTAATTTTGGCATGTATACTTGTACAATTGCAATGTTGGTCGGTTCTGCTTCTAATGCATGCTGTAAATATCATCCGTTCGGTTTGATGTTCTTTCTGAGTCGTGTTTATTGCCTTCTGAGTAGATGCTTCGGTAACCGTTGTTAATAACTCTCCAGATCCTTTCTAGCGTGTTCCGCATAGCCCCAGGTTGTTCATTTTGTATATCTCCATTTCTGCGAATACATTTTCCAATTTTCCATCTTGTAGCATTATCTGCACATTCCAAGTTGCAATACCTAGTTAATTTCTAGAGGTGTCATGAATGCTTAACCCTGCCCGACTAGTTGAATCGCCATTTTTATGTCGCCATACGTTCCGTGTATATTAAGAATAACAGCGGTAATAGTAGGCATCCTAAGGCCGTATCCACGGCTAAATCAAAAGCCAATTTTTCCAATGTAGGTAACTGTTTTAGCTTCCAATCTTCTCATTAGTATTCTAAGCATGATGTTTGATGCATTTGCTATCAGGCTAATTGTTCTGTAGTCCGTGCAATCTACTGCATTTGGTTTCTTCTTTACTGGTACCATAATCAAATTCCAGCTTTTTACCGATAGCCAGCCAGCCTTTGTCTGGTCAAAGATACGTAAAAGATGAACTAATTTTTAGTGGCACAGACTGTTTGAGTCAATGTATATTGGATTTGCCAATTTATTAATAGTGAAGTAATATTAATGAGAGTTGGTCACCTGATTCAAAGTTACTGACAACTCTATGTCAGTGACCTTGAAATTATCGAGCGCATTTATTGTGAAGAACCCGTGCTTTCTAGGTAAGATGCTAAACCGCTTTTCTAAATCAATAAATATTGCCATAGATGAGTTGCATTTGTCAAGTACTTTAGTAAGTAGCAATTATTGTCTGTTGAGGGTCATTTTTCTTAAATTAGAATTTAATTAAAGGAATAATATTGGAAAATATAAAAATACTCAGAGTATTAGTAGATTTAACCCTTCTGCAGTCCATCTAGAGTAAAAGTTACCACCCTATCGACAGCTCTGAAGAAACTTTTTTATTCTTATTTAGATCAGGCTGAAATTTCATGACTTTTATTGTACATATGTTTTCTAAATATTCTGTAAAAATAGGCACGATTGGTTGAATAGAAATCGATTTAGAGCATTTTCAAAAAAGTTAATTTCCAAAATAAACTGATCACGCAAGTAAAATCACAGAGAAAAAATTGACACACGTTTGAGAAACGGAAAGCTAAAAATAGATATAGCACCTAGCCAATAGAAATTGTAATAAATACCAAATTGTTTTTTTTCTCATTTATTTACCGATATAATGCAAGAAACTACTTACAAGTAATAGACGCTAAAAATATATTTTTTAATTATTAGCAAAAAAAAACCGAGTGATTTTACCTCGACGTGGATAGTACGTATTGCATTTTACACTGGACTCCAGACGGGTTAAATAAATAAAACATTAACTTAACAATGATCGAAAGCTTGACACCTACCAATTTGCGAATAAAAAGTTACAAGTATCTAAAATTTAAAAAACGTAGCACATATCACTGGCTTAATGGACAAGTCACATGACAAGAACTTACATAGAATTATCTAATCAATGTACTTAGCTGAAAACACTGCTAAATAGCACATTTCTTCAATCTGATTGCAAATATTGATTGTTTTTAGATGATTAAACCTATATTTATCTAATATATAACTGTATCTCTCAGATGACTCTATTGTGATTATATAAATAAGAAATTATAATAAATTAATTATTGAATGATATAGATATGTATCAAAGTGCCTAGCATACCAATAAGCAGCACAGCTAAATACATAAAATGTAACATTTTGTATATTACTTGCATTAAAATAAAAATAGTATATTATAATTGTGCAAAAACTGTACTAATGAAGATATTTTGTTGACAACTAAAATAGGTTTACTATATTCTTAATGATTGAAGGCCAACGGTTTTGATAATACATAAATGCTCTCTCAAGTGGCTACTCAAACAGTTTTGTCAAATGATTATCATATCTGTAATGAGAATTTCAATTTCATTGGAACTATAAACAATAATCTTATTTTAACTGTTAAAATTAACACTTTTTATTAGATACTTAATTCTAATTCTGATGAAGATGAGACTCTCGTTAGAAATATTAAATGGCATAATTTCTGTGGATTTTGGAAACATTAAATTTATATTAACACCCAACTCTAACTTACTTTAGCAAGCCAACATGTCCATGTCTATGACCAAAAATATCTAAATTAGCTAACTAGGTTTTATTATCATTGATTTTTTTATGAATCAATACTTTACAATGATCCAAAGATTGACTCATAGCCATTTCAATTATTTAAATTAACCCTTTTCATAGAATACTTAATTCTTATTCTGATGAAAAATAAACTTTTGATACATAAACTACATAACATAAATTTTACAAACCAAATTTCTATTAGAATCCATCTCTATGGCCAAAGATATCTCTAACAGTTATCTAGGTTTTGGTTTCATTGAAGCTGAAAAAATCAACATCTATTACAACACCAAAAGTACTCCTAGTTTTCATAGGCTGTCTGAAATGATGTCTCTAAGTAGGTAGTCCAACTTTTTTGTCCAACTTTTCTGTAAATATCACAGTGATACATTTATAGTATTAATATTTTGTGCATAAAAGGATTTTAATATTTGAAATACAAAAATACCATATAGAACCAGTGATAATCTGTGTGACACGCTTCGGTCCTGTCTGTCTGTGGCTACTTCTGCCTGATGAGCCAGGTCTCGGAGGAGGCTTTGCTGTTTCTCACAAATGCCTTCACATCTCTTTTAGCCTTTTTGTAGATGTCTCGTGCACTGTCAGAAAACACCTACTTAAGCATCAGTTTTGCTTTTCGCCATATGTCAAGGAGTGGTTTGATCTCTTCCTTGCATCACTCGTACCATCCGCTTAAAAGCTTAAGAGGCTTAAGAGGCTTAAAAGGCTTAAAGGCTTAAAGGCTTAAGAGGCTTAAAAGCTTACCAGTCACCTTGCATAAAACCAATTATAGTTACTTCACGGTTCCTTTCCAGCCTTCGCTGGAACACCCACTTAGTTGAGCATTAAGCACAGCCTGAAAATTGTTGGTGGCTGTGTCTATTTGGAGGTCCGCCATATTTCTATGGCCGGGCTTCCTTTTAGTCACCTTTTTAGTTGTGGCTGGGTGAGTTTGCTCAACTTGGTGAATAAGAAGTCCAAGTGACTTGCAGGAGGAAGAGGGTATTTGCTATTCTGTAACCGGAATTGGCACAGAATTCCTTTAGCTTGTTGACATTTGCAGAAGTAACAACGTACTTCCCTGTCCAATACACTGTCACAGCTATTGCATAAGAGATTTCATTAAAATTGCCAAGAATGAAGATGCTGTATCCCACAGGACAAGGTCGTATAAGCCTTCTTGGGTGTGTAGCAGACAATATCCAGTAATCCATATAGCATCTCTCAATGCTGTGACTCATGGAGAGAAACTGTGGAAAACCATTTTTCTGCTGGAATGGTTGTCGGCAACAAGAAATCACACAATGTCTGCTCTCCACCAGTCATCGAAGGCCCTGCCATGGTAATGCAAGGTACTGCATCTGAGTTTGATCTCACCACTACCTTGGAGATGGGTTTTGAGTTAGAAATAGATTTTGGACACTGATTCTCTCCATCTCAGCTAACAACGAGAGAACTTTGTCTTCTTGTTGGAGAGACCTCATGTTCCAGCAGCCAGGGCTACTATACCCTGGCTTTCTCGTGCTAACGGTCCCATGGGCCAGAGCATTCGAGTTACCAGCTGAGACAGAGTCCCCTCTCTTGGGGTTCCTATCTTTGTAAAGTTGTGTTAGGAATGTCAATTACCCTGCAGTGTTTCCCAAGGCCACTGGGGCCCAGAGTTAAAGAACCTTGACGTAAGGCAGAGCCCGAATGCGGTTTTAAGTCCCGCTCTAGACCATTTGATATGGTCTACAGCTATTGATAGTTTATTCACAGCTAATATCCGCCACCTGTGGATGTGCCACATACCGGTTGTTGTTTTGCTTTGGTATTTTAACACTTTAAATTATATATTATTGACTAGACTAGAATGTGTTTTAACAACTATTTGAGAATTTATTTCTAACTGCACTGGATTGTATTTTTAAGACTTTAAGATAATAAATTAATAACTATACTGGATTGTATTTTAACAACTTTAAGATTATTTATTTCTGACTGGACTGCAATCCCTGTGGGTTAGATCCATAAATATCACTAATGGAACATTTCATAGTAATAATATATTTAAATGACTAAGAAAATGACCCATTGGTGGATAACACTTATTCTCATTATTTTATCAACTTCTTAAATGTATTAATTAATTAATATTTTAAAATGTTAAAGACTTTTGGGGCACACAATAGAGTACATGTCAATTAACCCTACCAAGTTTATCATGACGCAACAAAAAATATCTATAAATAAAATGATGTCTACAAGAGAAATAATATTTAAAAATATTGGTAAATAGAAATCGATAAGATACCATGCATTTATCAAAACCATGTATGATATATCTGTTACTTCCACAATAGAAAGCTATCTTTCATAGTTGGAAATTTTTATCTTTTCACATTTTTCTCAATCATATCAGCAATCTCTCATCTCAAACATTTCAAGCAATATATGTATATTGCAGATTTCAACATGTATCCAGTATGTTTGTCATTCAATTAATATAATAACTATATAAAAGTTATGTAAATAATTTTTTAATAATGCAGAATTCAGTGTCCAAAATGTTTCATGAAGGTTTGACTTGTAAGTAGATACTTCATTGTTAAAATATTACACGTTGTCCGCATACAATAGAAAAATAAATAAACAAGTAATGCATTAAGGCACTATCAACAATATTTAGTTATATACCTAACATTTTAAACATATAAATTCTATGTGCAAATTGGTGATTGATAGTAAATTAAGTATGTCCTAATTAAATGTAGGTACAAAGCCTACATTTACTACTAATGCCTACATTTTTTAATGTATTATTCTGTATTCTGGTTTTCATATTTGTCAAAAAATATATAATTTATATGATGCCAGTTTTATTAACACTACAAATTCTTTACTTCCCTACATAAATATTAAAATCAAAATTCCTTCATACATCATGTATAAAGTCATATGTTTAAGTTCTATTGAAAAGATGGTTATTTAACAAACAATCATATAACAAACAACCCATTTGTTCAAAGGTTCTATAATATAGCTCATAGCAACTTCAAGCAAACAACTAGAATTTAAAGGTCAAATACATGATAAATAAAAGTTTAATCTGCAATATTTAAACAGTGATTTCAATTTTCTAAAATATAGGAACACTTAAAAGTATGTGTTCCATGACAGAGGTTCCTGACAGAGGTAATACTAAAAAGTTTCCATTTGAATTTTTTAAAACAGTAAATATCTTTTGAAGTCATATAAGTGAAGATATTGAGCATGTTACACTGACATTCATTGGATAAAATAATGTATTTACAATTTACCATTCATTGCACAGGGTAGCTGTTTGAGAGATTTTACTTTATTCAATTTCAACTCTCCATCATAGGTAGATAGAAAAGGATTGAAAAACCTCATATCCAGGACCAAATTACATATTGGATCTGTAATGGCATTAGTCAACTATGTTGAAATTAAAACTGATTTTTCAGAAGTTGTGAGTAGCTCAAATATCACTTACTAAGACACTACGAGTAAAAAAAACATTCTTCTAATATAGAAGGATAAAATATAAGTCTATCCAATTTTATAGTATTACAACCTATTCAGCCCAAAGTGAGCAACTGCAGCTCAACAATAGTCTAAAAGCAGCAGGTAACTACACTTTACCTGTCAATGGTCACTTCAGTAGGTATAACTTTGACTGTAACTATCATTGATACATGCAGTGATATAATATTGCCTGGATATATCTATTACCTACAGTTGTCTTCAGGCAGCAGGGAGGACAGAAATCAGGAGTTTTATATTTATCAATTGTACTACTAGCCACCCACAGACAGAAAGAAGTAAGCCACATCTATTTGCATTTTTATTCATTCATAGTTTGCCAGCTCTGATTTATAATTTTTTTTAATAATAATAAAGTAATACAGATAGATGTAATGAACTGTATCCATTTAATGATTGCATATGTGTAGTAATTGAAATAAAAATGGCTGATAGAAATATCTTTAGAATTATAGAAGATTTGCAGTTTGAGGTTAGATCAAGCGATCATTCAAGCAGTGGAATTGATACAAGTGATACAGAAAGTGAAATATCATCCAATGCAGCAGATAGTGAGCATGAGGTTGAAGACTGACGAAATGTCAACAGACAGTGATGAAGGTCAAAACTTGCATGTCTATAAGTCAAAGAATGGACAACACAATTGGACAGCATAACAATATGAACAGAGGGGAAGACATAGACAAGAAAAAATTTGATAAATATAAACCAAGGAACTGCTCCATATGTTAATCCTCATGAAATCCAGGACAGTTTCAGATATTTTTGGGGGATGATATGCTCAATAATCTGGTTTATTGTACAAATTATGAAGCAAACAGAAGAAAACAAAATTGAACTGAGGTTACACACATTGAAGTCTTAGCTATTATTAGAATTCATTTACAGATTGGGAGTCTTTGCAGTGGCAGCTAATGATTAGCATATTTTGGGATAACCATTTTTGTATGACTGCCATTATAGCAAATATGAGTAAAAACAGATACAAGGATAGCTTGTGTTATTTATGCATTGATGATCATTGCATTCAACAACAACCTAGAGCAGAAGATCATTTAGCTGCAAACCAAAGTATGTGGAAATCATTGTTTTTATCTAACTGTCAACAAAACATTATTCCCTCTGGATTTTTATAGACATTTAGGGAAAGAGGCTGAAAGAATTGGCTCTGAAGTTGATGCTGGAGAGACCTGAGAGAGATCTTATAGGAGGTATGCATAAGCATGTATCTGTGGCCTGATAAATATATTTTTCCAACACAGATTCAACTTGCAGCAGCTGCTAATTTTAAAAGGCTGAAGTGTTTTCTTTGTGAACAACATCTGACTTATTTTTTATATGCCATTGAAATGATTGTAAAGAGCAATCATGTGTTATATGCAATGGATGCAGTAAATGTATAGACTAATTTTGTCATTACATTTCCTCTATTTCTATGTTATTATGTTATTATTTAAATACTATTTTTAAAAATATCATTAAAATCATCATTGTTTTATTATTTCAATTTATTGACAATGTTTTAATTGATATCTAAATAAAAATGTTTATTTTAAATGAATTAGAGAAATATTAGAATATATTAAAGGCTTTTAGAAATAATTTTTGTGTCTGTACCACAGTAGCACACTTTGAGCTTTAATGTTATACAAAATAAGATTGGGCTGAATAGGGTTAAAGCCCAACAGATTTATGGGCAGTTTGAAGATTTTTTTATAATTTGGTGTTATAAATAACATAAAAAGTAATGAGAAAATGACAAAGAGTGAAGAAATAAACATATACTGTACTAGCTATTTAGTAAATTTTATCAATTGGAACAAAAGATAAATATACTGGCATTTTTTTAGATTTTCACATATTGTTTAAAGTGTATATAGATATATTTAATATCTAGGAGTAGCACATTCTATTTTATAGCATATCCATGTCATGATGCTAGCTTGCACCAAACTTATTGACTTTAATAGTCTACTCTAACATATTATCTTGAATCTGCCACTCACTATTTTTCTTACTTTGAGGTAAGAGCTATTCTTTTATACACTTACAGAAAAAAACTATATATAATTATAGACTATAATTATATATAGTATTTTTCTGTAAGTGTATAAAATAATAGCTCTTACCTCAAAGTAAGAAAAATAGTGAGTTCAAGAAAATATATAAAGTTCTATCTGGTTCAATCCTTAGAGCAGCCACTGGCATATTTACCATAGTTTTAATAAATATAGCCAACCTCTACTAAATTTTGTAGCAACTCATGACAATTATTATATCTGACCATAATCTTAGCTAATATTTATGTGATTTTTTAACAAATTAAACAAATTTTGTAATTCATAGATAAGTTTATTGATGTGCATATAACAAATTATATCTATAATATCAGGTTCAACATTATTCATTATCAACATAGAAATATTATGGTTAACAAATGGTTTCTAGAACTTTTATTGGTTCTACAAAAAAGTCCAATGAATATAACTATCAATCCATATTTATTATAATCATCAATTAAAGTTATATAACTCTACTAATTACCTTTTAAAATATTTTCGTAACACCACGGGTTAGTTCGCAATAATCAATTTCGCAATTTAATTTTAGCTGATAAATATTCTTTTTTAAAACAAACATATGTAATGTTGCTATTGACAATTATAATAGATTGACTCTGTAAACATTATTTTTTTGAATTGTATATAAATTTACAATTATTTTGTCGGAGTTCCTCGTTTCACCGATTACATAACTATAATCACATGCACCATATAACAAAGTTAACTTCTAAGAGCGTGTAGTAAATTATAAATAGAAATAACGCCGAAGTTATCGCCTTTGAGTACATCACACGTTTTAATTAAATTATAATTTTAAATATTTCCTACTTTGTTAGGTTTTAAATCTGTGTACTATATTAATTCATGTACTGCACCATAGAACTTCCAGAACCGACAATTGTCGGTTGTTTAGTTTTATTTCACACATTTTGAAATAATGGCTTGCATTTAATCAGAGCGGTTTTTATTGTTTCCTAAACAATACTTCTAAACAATATAGTATTATCCATTGCCATTAGCAAAAAAATATAAGATTGATCCTAGAAATCACATAGCCATCATTTCACGGCTGTAAATAAAACAACGGAAGCACGGGCAACATATTATGTCTGAATGTCACTACTTTCATTACATCTACATACGACATGTATAACTCTAGAATGGCAATTGAGAATAACACTATTCTTAGAATTTCCAATTAACCTCTAATAGTTTCCATCTATAGTTTGGAATTAGCAATTTAGAAAAAGGTTCTGTATAGGGTATAATTTTATGTCATTCCCAATGTAACAGCTGAAATTAGCGTGAAGTGTGAATGATAAAGAAAATATGTAATCGTTTACCGTCAATTGATGTCAACGGGAGTTCTAGTGTTTATAATTTGTATGTGTTAAGAGCAAAACAACAGGATTACTTTGATAATAATATACGTAAAATACATCTAATGTCTAACTGTTGGTTTCTGCAAAAGAAATCCAAACCAAAAAATGTTTTGGCTACTAAAAAAGTAGCAGATGTGCCATTTTGTCCAATAAAATCAGTGGCAGAAGAATATAGCCCTTTCATATCAGAAGGTTACATTTCGGTTAGTGAGGACACCAAAAAGGTTCCTATCAGGATATTACGAGACACTGGAGCTTCTCAGACATTAATACTTAATAAAGTCCTTCCCTTGTCCGAAAAGACATACTCGCGACAGGATGTTCTGATTAAAGGCATCGAAATGGGAGTAGTCAGTGTACCACTACATTCACTCCATATGCATTCTGAGTTAGTGAAAGGAGAGGTGTTGGTGGGGGTCAGAGAATGTTTACCTGTAGAAGGTATCGATATGTTGCTGGGAAATGATTTAGCAGGTGGGAAAGTCGTTGTAAATCCAATAGTTTCACAAAAGCTGATTTTTGATGACGAGTCGTTAACAAATAACTACTCAAATGTTTTTCCATCTTGCGCTGTTACTAGAGCATCTAGTAAGAAAGAGAAAGATAGCGAAATCCAAGTTAGTCTGCGAGATATGTTTTTTGCAGATTTGTTTGAAGGAACAGATTTGTTAGTGGATAATCCGAGTATTTCACGTCAGAAATTAATCGATAAACAACAAAGGGATGACAGCCTGGTAGAGCTGTAACGGAAGAGGAGAGTGAAGACAAACCGGTAGCTTACTTTATTAAAGATGTTTTTTTAATGAGGAAATGGCGTCCACCTGAAGTTTCAATGAAGGAGGAATGGAAAGAGTCGGTCCGACAAATCGTAGTACCTAAAGATTATAGAGGTTCGATTCTGTCTTTAGCTCAGGATACACCAATGGGTGGACATTTAGGAGTTAATAAAACGTTTGACAGAATAGTAAACCATTTATATTGGCCGTGCTTGAAGGCATATGTCTCAAGGTATTGCAAAAGCTGCGATTCTTGTCAAATAGTGGGAAAACTGAATCCTCCTTGCAACCTATACCGGCATTTAAGGAACCTTTCAGTCGTATTTTGATCGACTGTGTGGAACCTTTACCAAAGACGAAATCAGGGAACGAATACATGTTGACAATCATGTGTGCTTCTACGAGATTTCCAGAAGCGA
>JAUYWI010098175.1:0-11734 GCA_034780595.1 Parotoplana pacifica | reverse complement strand
CCATGAAGACTATTTTTCAATTTAAACTCAAAATCTTCAAAATGTGCTATACGCCTTTTTACCGTAGTACGGTAGAATAACTATCCGTAATCTTTAAGCAATTATTTTGAAAGATGGAACACATATTGGAAATGTCCCAATAAGAAAAAAACTGGTATTTTCCCCTAGCAACCTTCGCTAGGGACCTTAATGTTCTATAGCAACCACCGATTAATAAACACTAGAAACATGAGGGCACTTGAAAATTGTTGGGCTACCACAAATTAGTTTATATTCCAAATTTGGTGCACATAGCTGTTACAGAATGTTAGATATATGCAGTTCAGTGCAGTTGCGATTTACACTATCTAAACAGAACATATGAGAGAATATAAAGTTGAATCTGAAAAACGATAGCCACTCATTGTGCTTTTATAAATCTAACAACGAATTTATTACCAAAGCATACACAAATAAGCATTTTCCTCTATGAGGCGTTTTAGTCTGTGAACATTATTTTACTTCAAATTCAATTCCATAAAATTACTATAATATTTACCTACACGTTTCTAATTAACAATTAAATGACAATGAACTTATTTTTCAAGCAAATAAGTATTTTATTATGTGCATTCATAACAAGTATACTTTCTCATGCATCGAATAATCTATAAAGTTTACTCTGTATACCATGGACTACTTCATTGTCGCGGAGTATTACTTCGATATATATATATATGCTATTTAGATAATAATTTTAATAAAATTAAATACTACTTGCAAGTAATTTTATATATTTTAAAAAATTCCGATTTTAATTTATTATTAAACTTATTATCAATGCCTAGAATTAAACTTCTTCCAATAGCGGGAATCCGAGGGAATCTATCCCCATATCGGGGTGGGTTGTAGTTACCTGAGCACTTTGGGAATACATTATGTCCACAGACTAACTTAAAGTGACTTATGGCCAGGGCTCGAACAGGGTACCTCTCGATCCAAAGTCCAACGTGCTCCCTACTCGGCAAGCGTCTGCTCAAGAATACAATTTTTATCAATCCATGGAACAGAACTTATATTTTATGCATTGATAAAGAGTTTTATCTTTTCATATATACTTAGATCAATCCATGGAGAATTTTTTGATTTGACATGGACAACACTTCTTGCAGATTATTTGAAGTTCTTCCATCGACGACAAATTCTTCTTATATGTAATTCAAAATTTAATAAAAAGTGAATATCCAATGACTGCATAGAATAAAATTATGCATACTCGGAGATCTATTAAAATTCGTTAGCTTTCCTCACTCGGAGTAATAGAGATTGTACTAACTTTTAATAAATTCATATACAAAGTTATTAATAATATATTAAGCCAATGTTGGCACAACGAGAATCCAAAAGTCTGATGAAAATGAAGACTTTATACGCCAATTATTTAATTAGAATGATCATATTTCATGTGAAACCATCTATGGATTAATTAAATACTATTTATTTTCACCATTTCGAGCCTCAATCTAAAAAGTTCATATTATTTCGATCTTTTTCAGTATTTGGTAGCAGCTGTTCAAAAATATTGTGATTATTTCATTAGAATAAGTGAATATAATTGAAGAACACTGTAAAATATTTAAAAGAATATAAAATATATATGATTTTCTAACTCTTATTGAGGCTCCCAATGGTAAGTCTTATTTTTTGCTAATCAGAAATAAGAAACTAACGGATTTTTAAACAAGCAATCTGTCTAGTCTAACTATGTATATAACTTCTTTCGGTTAGTTTGATATATTTTGTGTATTTATGAGCTGATTAACTGTCTTTTTTCGACTGATTTATTCTGTTAATTCTTATTTGTTAGGTCTATCTATATGGTCTTAAATCAATATTTTAAAATGTTGTCTAGTCAAAAGTCTAAAAATGATGCAGTACCTTTTCACTTGCGTTTTTTCGGACGTAGAAATGTATATTTTCTGTCTATGGTATTATATTTTATTGAATAATATATATTGCTGTGCTTAACTTTTCTTCTTACTACACGATATAGTTTAAAAAAGCATTTCAACAAATTGTGCTACTTTTGAGTATCATGAATTGTTGAAATGCTTTTTTTTAGTTGCCCGTGGGACCCACCGGATTTTGTATATGGGACCCCACCGCATTTCGTACGAATAAAACCCACGTGGGACCCACAAACCATTTTACGCCGGGGAACAATCTAAAAAGTTTACTCTATATACCATAGACTACTTCATTGTCACGGAAAATTACTTTATGATAATAATTGTAACAAAATTATACTATTTGCAAGTAACATTATATATTTAAAAAAAACCGATTTATTATTTGATTTATGATTTTAATTTAATAGGATACTTCCATTATAATGAAGCCCATCAAAAGAAAACGCAAGGAAACTGAAAAAAGTACAAAACAGAAAAAAAATTACTTTAAAATCAGTACTAAATATATTTTCCTTTTTCATTCAAGGCTGAATGGCAAGTTCTGACACATTTCGAAAACAATATCAAGATACATCGTTTCCCAAATGACCGACAAGTAGAAAATTATTGCAAGTCAACAGGACTGAGTCAGCTCAAAACCATACTCATTCTGAGGAAACTTATGGACCCGTAACTAGATGTGTAGTGTCCGAAGACTCATTTCAAACTATCCTCACATTGTTATTTACTATTGGTGAAACTTGTTTCAACAAACCATTGATATTTTATATTTTGATGTACTACATAAAGATATCAAAGTAAAATTTGAAATTTCTATTGATATTTCTATTATATTACTTGTAACTTGTTTTTAGAGTTTTGATATTTTTGCATAAAATGCCATGTTATGCTTCTTAGCAAAAAATATATGATCTTAAAAAGTATACTTGTGATTATTAATTTATTTATTATGATTTTATGCAAAAGTTAATACCATATTCAAGGATTTTAACACATTTTTATTGCCCAAAAAATACTAATAACTCAATTTTGTAGTGTCCGAAAGATTGGTCTCCCATTCTAAATTGAGTATTTAATAAAAAATGATTTACTCAATGGATACAGATGAAATAAATCTTTTTAGGCGTGAATAAATGTCTAAAATAGGAAAATGATATTATTTTAATGATAAAATTATATCTAAATTTACTCCTAATGTTTTTTCGACATCTTGAAATTGACCCATTGATCGTGAACTTACCGATTGATATTTGTGAATGATGTAATGACACCTTGTGATGATTTTTTGTAGTTTTTCTTTTAGTGTTAATGGTAATGATATGAAGAGGAGTGATGCATAGTCAGTGACAGTGAGAATGATGCCTTTAAAGGTTTGTAGTAAGATAGCCTCGCAGCTGCATTGTTTTAAGATACGTAGGACATACATTCGGGAAGTACATTTTCTTATAATGGTATCCACGTGACTGTCCCATTTAAAGTGAGGTGAAAGTTACATCCAGAATTGAAAGAGAATTAACGTTAAGAACACCGGGAATAGAGATGGATATAATGTCCTTGTGCTTTTGGGGGAATACAATGAGTTTGGATTTCGATGTGTTCAATTTTAGATTAAAATTTTCGCTGCTTTGTTTGATAGTATCAAAAGAATTTCTGAGAGAATTTTGTGATGCCTCGATATCAGAGGTGATTTTCATTATGATAGCTGTATCGTCCCCGTACCTGATACTCGTAGTTTGGTCAGTAATTAAGTTAAAGTCAAGAGCATAAACAAGTAAGATCCGATAATGGATCCTTGTGGAAGACCACTACTCACAAGAACTGGATCACTCAGGCGGTCTTTGACTATAACACATTGAGTTCGGTTTTGAAGATATTATTTCGTCCAATTGATGAAATGGGGAGGAAAGTTGCAGTTGTGGAGTTTATTTATTATTTGGTAGTGGGATATGTGTCGAACGCTTTTGAGAAATCGATAGATAGAACTGCAACACCAATGCATTCTTCACTTTCCAGGTAGTTGGCAACAATGTCGTATAGCTTGATCAAGGCACATGTTGTAGAAGAAAGGGGAATATGCCCAAATTGACAGGATTCGATGTGTTGTAGAAATTTATATTTAATGCTTTTCATAACCCAATTTTCGAGGATATTTGCGACAGTCGGAAGAAGGGATATAGGACGAATGGCGTCAAATTGTTGCAAAGTGGCTCGGCTTCCATTTATCTGGTACCTTTCCATCGATAATTAAACTGTTGATGAGATGATATAAGGGAGCTGCTAAGTGAAGTGATCCTTTTTGGTGAAGCTGAGGTGATAAATTGTCGCTACCAGTCGCCTTTTAGTATCTAATTTAGATAGTTAAACGTAAATGTCGTGTGGGTTTGCAAGCGGACACCAAGATTCTGAATACATAGTTTCATTTTGTTGAACAAGGTTGTTAATACTGGTGTTAGAGAAAACTGTTTGAATATTGTTGCTTATATTATTAGTAACCATCTTGACGTTTGGAAATGTGTTAGTTATAGAATCCAATCTGGGTTTAACCTTCGAACCCCGAACCTTGTTAATAAATTTCCAGGAGTTTTTTACAGACTTGATCGATTTTGAAGCTCATAGTTTTAGTGCTTTAATTATTTCATGTTTAAAATTTTACTTTTAGGTGGTTGTCTACTACAATGCTATGCTCGGACAGCACCTCCGGAAAGGCAGCTCTACAAAGTACGTAATTGCTATTTGATAGTGATTATTTCTATAAAAACGATATTTTTCGTTCCATCGGAATAAGAAAAAAAAGAATAACCCTATTTCCAAAATATTTTGCACTAACCAACAACATTAAACAATCTTTTCTGTTAAAAACAGTACTTTCATTGTATAAATGTAAATAAAATATTATTATTAGCCAAAAATGCAAAAACGTGTATAATAGCTCACAACATAAAATAAGTGAAATATGGATAAAAGTGTGTTAGCTAAAATTATAAAATAACTATACACTCAAAATTATGTTAGCTCTTTAATTAATAACAATTTCTATGAGCTAACTACTTTTTTCTAGTTAAAAGCAAGTATCTTTTAGTCTTTATTGAGTCCCCACCTTCCAAATTCTCAAAATAAGATTTGCCTGCAAAATTACATAGAAGCCACAATAATAAGATACTTTTTGTTTCCAATGCTTTTGTGAACAAAACAAGAAGAGGTCTGTCACCATCAGCATCAACTGGTACCCATTTTCTTACTGAATGTTGTGGTAAAATGATTTAATGTTGATCCACTTTTCATAAATTACATATGTACGCTGCGTTATATGTACCTCTCATTTGCAATGTTTCCATCAGCCTGCTGCCTGTTACACAATACGCTGATTCATACTCATACCTGAGAAAGTGAGAAAGGGGGCGACAGAGGGACGAAATTCAAAAAAGAGGAGGAGGTCAAGTAAGAAAAAGGGGAGGGGTTAACCCGAAATAAGCTCCTCAATTTATCCTTCAGGTATCCCAGTATATATTGAAATCAGGTGAATTGCCGGGCCACCCTTCCAGAAGCTGAATATCTTTTTCAGTGATCCAGTTTCGTACCATCGTGAGATATGTGCTGGAGCAAAATATTTGTATCTCGCAGTGTCCTTCAATAATTCCAGGTTTCATTCTGGTTAAATATTTTCAGACCACTTTGCAGATATGCCACCCCACATATCATGAGTTTTAGAGCAGATCGCACATGTGAACGTTCATCTACTGGTCCACGGACATGAGGTCAGTAGGAATGATATCGAAAGAATTGTTTCATCAGTTAACATGTCCAACTCTTGAGGTTTGCAAAATTCCAACTTATCTCTGATATTTTTTTGATAAGGCTTTGTAGCTGGCCTGTAGGATTTTAAATGGAAATTCTTTTGCAGATGGTTTCTATTAGTTCTCACTCAAGGAATATGACCAGTAATAGCTAGATTTGCATGAATTTCACCTGCTCCAGTAAAAAAGATTATTCTCAACATAACGATGGATTATAGTGACGGGTTGTAGCTTTTGGCCGGCCAGAACGATGCCTGGTCTGAAAAGCAGTTTCTGTAAAGTACGCGATACAAATGATTTGAAAACAGATAATTGGTAGCACTTTCTTGCATAGTTAATCCATTGGCAGGTAGAATTAAATATTGATAAATCATTCTTTTTGCCCATATTGTCAATAAAAAGATAATAGGACAGTGGTGCCTTTGTAAACGCACCGTGCGTGTAATTTTGAATGTGTGTGCGCTAATGAAATGGTGTCATAGCGTTTCGCATAATTGTGTTTCGCATAATCGTGTTTCGCATAATACGTAAACATTGCGTTTCGCATAAAAAGTGTTTTTCATTTTTAAGAGATATAAAATAGATACAGATATGATCATTCAAGAAATATAAATAGAAGTTCAAAGAGATGTAGGCACGTTGAACTATATACTATGAACGAAACTGCTGAATGATGCTCACAATCAACTACTATGAACTAAATTATGTGAAGCGCAACAAGGTAATTATGTCAAACACAACACTTTACACTTCATGGAGTATTACGTAATAATAGCCAATTAATGACCATTGTGAAATGCAATTCGGCGAAACACCACATAGCCAATGAAATAGTGTATGTCTCTCACTGCAGAGGTAACAAACAATTACCATTCAGAACTGTAGAAAACTGTCAGCCATTATTAGCGTGCACCCAATGGCATGCTATTCTTGACCTCAATTCGCCATCTCTATTATTTACTCACTCTGCACCGTACTACAACTAAAATAATAATACGTATATTCAGTCAAATAAACCAATCGATTCATTTTATCATGATTCTTGAGTTGTGCATCAGCATTACTTCAGTTTCTTTGATTCTAATCTCGGTCACACACCATGTAAGTTAGTAAGTTTTTATGTATATTTCTGTGTATTTCTGATCGACTTCTTAACAATGTTTCATCACGTGTTAGCTCAATAATTGCTGCCACAATACATCCCAAATTTGTCTGCGAAATGTTTGGAAGAAATAAAACGCGAATATTGTCAATTTCTTCAGTCGCAATCTAAAACGATGCACGCAGAAATGGAAGTCTGGAAGTATCATTGCGATAATAGAAGGGAAATGAGCATACAAGAAGCATTTAAAGAATCCTCTGATTTGTTCCCTTAACATTCATGCAATATTCCGCATATAGATGACGATGATTCCTGTCTCCACTGCCTCCATTGAACGCTTTTCAGTGCGCTCGATCATGTCTAACATATAACCGTTGGACAGGCTTAGCCTTGATGCACGTGCATCAGGAATACATTCAAGTCGATATCAGTAACGTTCCGATCTTTGTGGTAATCGAATAAATATTTTCTCTCACAGTTAGTTCCCACCACTTTAACATTTTAAAACAATTGTTAAGTACATACACTAAAGTTACATTTCATGAATTGTGAATAAAATCTAATAATCGTAGAGATTTTACGAATATAAATTTTAAGATTACCGTAGGATAAAGGACGGTTAAGAAATCAATTTCATGCAAAATTGTAACAATCAAATGCAGCGCGCATGCCGAAAATTTCAAGAAATTATAAAATGACATTATTGTTACTAAATATAGATAAGGAATTCCACTAGTGCTGCAGAAATCTAGGATAAGCTAATTTTGCAAGAAAATCAAGTGTTGCTAAACTTTTTCCAGCACGGTACATCTCAGAAAAATGGCAAGCAGACTGACTATATTGCTTTATTTTCAACCCTTAATGATCGTAATTTAACCCCCCTAGCAGCACATACTGCCAAACTACTCGAAAATGACCTAACCGATTTGAATGAAATTTGTAATCCTCGTGTGAAATTCTCTTGCGGATTACATATCTTCATTTTTGCTAATAATAAAATGAGAATGTTAAAATAATAGAACTATTAGATGACATTCATTCGTATCCTTTTTCTTTTTAAAGTGTATATAATCGTATTATTCTACTTAGACACAAATACAAAATATTAAACTGATTGGAGCCACATTTAGCCTGAGTAACCTGCCAAAATAGGTTGCACTAGCTCTCAAAATCACTCTTAGACTACTTTGGCCCTGATCTAGTTCTCAGCTACCAATCAATATGGTAACTACTTAGAATTATTTTTTATTACAGAATCACAAAAAAATCAAAACGTAAAAACTCTAATAAACACAATTATTTAATATAACATACATAGAAATAGCATTTGTTGTACGTAGACATACAAATTTCCACCATTTGTTTTTTTTAAATTGCTCCCTCCATAGGACATTTCATGTATGAAACCTTCAACCCAGGTTAATTTTGTATAAGCAGGAACTAAATTTAAATTAAACATATAAGTTTAAATTCTAGAAATAAAAACGTTCAATATTAGAATAGTCATTATTTAGATAAAAGCAATCAGAACTTTCAAAGACATTATTTGTATTCACATATCACAAATTAAATCGGTATATGGACGATAAATGTAATCATGAAATACGATTAGGTATGTACCCATATCAAATTATAAAATATCAAGAAACACAGCTAAATCAATACGTACGAAGATAAATTTTATTGTCAATTGTTTGAAAACGACGACTAAAATAACAAACTGACATTAAAGTTAGTATCAGGTTTATAATTCAGTTTAAATTGACGTTAACCTAAAAATGGTAGAAACTACAATTATAAATGTATTCCCGATGTCAGAATATAATATTTGCATTATACAATGCTTTTTTAAATGTTGATAATTTCACAGGAGAACGAAAAAGGCTAAAATGCTAATATACAATATACTATAGTTTTAAAAATATGAAATGTTAGTGTAACTATTAATGGAAATCTAGATAAAAATTATTTGCAATATTTCGTTAAAATAATATTTAGTGAGCTCAGTGAGTCAAAAATAGTTACATGTAACATAGAAACGCTTTACCATTATATCTAATTTGATAAAAATCCATGAAAATGGCTCTCATCATTTTGACCATAGATTTAGGATATAAATAGTCCGTTTGAAAATAATTTCAGCTAAAATTTCCTAAAACAACACATTGGGATCATTCACCAGTAACTTATTGTGCGAAATTTAAACCCTAACTGAACTCACTGCCATTAATTTCTTTTGCAAAACCTTTTTAAGCTACACAGCCGCCAAATATCATCTCAATCGGTTCATGGCAAGTAGCTACGACTTTTCTACCAATAAAAAATATATGAGTTCCCTACCACTCAAGGCTCAGTTAAGCAAACAATAATATTTAATCTAAATAAGGTTTCAAGCAATAGATGTACATGATGAAAATAAAATTAGGAATTCTAAATTAATACAAAATAATCTGGAGCTGTATGGTGTGTGGCAACTGAAAAATCACATTGTAAATAATTATGATGAAATAAAGAACAAATAAATACTAGGAGTTTTAAATATACGTCACCATTACCAAATAATTCGAAAATGTTTCATACAAGTTTTTAAAACCTCTTCACATCCAATAATATCTTTGAATTAGTTTCTTTACTGGCGGTCACAAAGCCAAATACTCGCTCAACTCTTCAATTCGGTCATCAAGTTCGATTCGACCAATACACACAAAACACAAAATTAAAACTAATTCAAAAACACAACCTGAGCAAAATCTGAACACTACCGAAGAATGCAGACAGAAGTCAGTTCAAAGTACATTTGAACCTCAAATTTTTTGATAAAAAATATGAAACAAATATTTGTACCATAGATTGTGGATTAATATTAACTCAATACTGAGAATGGTTTTGATCAATAAATAAATCACCTACGGCTACCATATACAGTTCCTAAAAAACAGGTCGCAATCAATAATTCTGGCTTTACTGTCAAAATAACGACCTAAACACCATTTTTATAATTTTATAATGCTTAATTAAAATATCTAATATTAAAACCCTCTTACATGTATTCGCTAAAACAAATTAAACCATAATTTATCGTTCTAATGAAAGATCTTAGCAATATACAGAATGGCGCAGAAGTCGCGTCCCATGGAGATATATACAAAATCTGCTATTACAAGATAATTGGGCAATTTTTGTATGCAATCCATAAATGTAGATCTAAAAATAGCCTCATTCCATGAATAAATTAATGGAATTTCCAAATGCAGAAATGCCAGAAATTATGATGGAGCTTTTTGTCTTACATGGTGCACGTACATTAATGTGATGGCAGAAAACCTAACACAAGAAGAAGGAGTGGAATTAATTGTCATGTTTGGACGTGATGGTGCTTCTAACCGATCTGTCGCAGAACAATTTCACCAACCTCACCCAAATAGGCGTCAAATTAATCAGCGCACAGTGGGCAGGTTAATCAAACGACTTCTGAGCCACCCTGTAGGTACATAGTATCATTACATTAGTTATATTTCTGGAAAAACTTTGGTTTTAATATAAAAATGGCGAAACGCTAATTCAATTTTTTTTATCTTCTTCAATATTAAGGAGGGAAAAGTAGAGATTGACCCTTTGATCAGAGCGGAAGAAATTAATGTTTGTCTAAAAATTAAAATTACATTTTCAATATTTCCTAAATACAGTACTTTTATTAACTCTTTTAAAAGCTTTAAATGTCAACCCAATAAATACTATTGTAAATAAGAAAATATGAAATATATGTAAATACGAAATAAATATGCATAGTAAAATTTTGGTTGTCAAAATAACATCGATCTATTTCCAAATACAGATAATAGACGACCAACATTCACAGCACATAGTTGAAAATCACATGTTGATAATAATGATTGAAATAGAATATACAGTAGGACGGATTAATTGATGAAAAGTACTCTAATTTAAAGTTATTGGAATTAAAAAATAAATAAACTAACTAATAGATTACTAATACTTAGTTATAAGTAAAATACAAATAAATATATAAGTAAATATTAGATAAATAGCGATACATCAAAAGTCAAAATATCATGTAAAGTAATCAATCATTGACTGTTTTTTAAACAGATCCTTTTAACTATCCAGGTATTCCTACAGCTATGGCTAATCAATAATTTCTTCCTCAATGTCCGATTGTTCAAAGCTTTTATTTTTAGATAAACTGGACTGGGGGCGCGCTGATGTAGCGACATCCTCTTCTTCATCATCATCATCCTCAAAACTGTCCATTGTGTAAATCTCTGGAGATCTAGAAAAATAAAATAAGAAATTCTACTTCTAATTCAATGGCTGTGAAATTTGGGTAGTGACGACTAATTAATTTGGGTCGGTAGGGCAAAGTTAATCAATTAATTAATTGTATTCTATGCATCGATAATAAAGTTCACTTTCTCATACATACATAGATCAATCCATAAAGTTTTACTTTATATACCACGGACTACTTTATATGGCATGGAGATATACAGTGTGTCCACGGAATTTTTGTGATGAAATTCCCGTTTTTTTGTGATGAAATTCCCGGTTATTCCCGGTTTTCCCAGAACTATTTGTTAAATTCACGATTAGAGAAATAATGCATTAACGAGTAAAAAGTATAGTTTAAAAATGAAAAATGACTATATTTAAACTCTTCTCAAAATATTATGTATATGTATATAACCATAGAGTTGATATATAACTAACAAAAGGCGATGTACATAAACAAATAATGAATAATTACAGTTGAGATTTTAATCTCCGTATCATTGACAAAAATTTTCAAGTGAAGCACCATTTGAATGGCACGTTCACAAACATTTGAATTTTCCAACCATCGTACTGCACAAAATTTGAGTGGAAATAAA
>JAUYWI010098164.1:0-11735 GCA_034780595.1 Parotoplana pacifica | reverse complement strand
CGCTTATTGACACCATAAGAACAAGACAAACAGTGGTTTTCGGACATGTCACGAGAAAAGGTGGAATTGAGACAGTGGCAGTGCCTGGCAGGATTCTTGGTAAAAGGAGTAGAGGTGGGTCTTCCGATAACTTTATTAGTAGTCGTTATATAAAAGAGAGATGTCGAGGTGATAAGGATGACAATGGACCAAAATGTTTGGCGAACAATGATCTTCAGCGCTCGGATCGAACAGGGAACCTGATGATGATGATAATATTTAACAAAAAGGGCACTACATCATAATTGGAGGATTAATATGGTATGAATTACAGGTCAACAATATATTATTTACATATTCGCTTATGTATACAGTTTAGTGAAATTTTAATTACCAACTCATAAAAGATGCATTTGATTCAAATACATTACAAAAGGTTGTAAACCCCCCTAAAGTTTATTACTAATTGTTTAAAAACGACTCAACTGATTGGCGTGATTTTGACATTTCTCTCGCACAGCTTGATTAAAAATTAAGAAAAATATTAAATTTAATAGACATATTTCAAATACGCTTTATGATGTCTTTTTGAAAATATTGAATTTTGTGTCAATCAGGGTGCAATCTAAGGCAAATAAATAAAAAAACCGTTACATATTTGGATTTGGATTTTAATCATCCAGGATAGGAGTATATACTAGGAATATTTTAGATATGAACGAAATAACAAAGACATTCTCTAACAACATAATTATTGTCAACATGTTTCGCTATCACTAATTAGTCTAGAAAATGCTATAAGTGACAGCGAAACATGTTGACAATATATAATTATGTTTTTAAAGAATGTCTTTGTTCATATCTAAAATATTTCTGTCATCTGTCAATGACATTCCTACTCTATGTACTAGGAAATTTGCTAAAATATCACTTCGAAATAACAATTTTTATTTTCTAATAAATGTCCCTGACATCAGACCAACAACAAAATATCGAGGTATAATTATTTCTAATAGCTCCATAATTCCAAATGTCACCAGCATTTGATGCTATAAACGAGCAAGAAATCGATTACCTTCTACGTTTGTGTTTTTTAAGGTTTTTTGATTTTATCCACCAAATAGTTTAATTTTTTTTAAACTTTATGATGTAGGGCTCATAATTTACTAAAGCAAAAACAGAAGAGGTACCCCCCAGACAATTTTGCAAACAAGATTGAATTTCTTAACATTTAAAGCTATTTTAATTTAATCTGTTAAAAACGAAAAACTCCAGCCCTGATGATGTCATCAACCCCTCGCTAAGTACGACCCCTTATTCATTGATTTAAAAAAAATTTGTTTATCTGTTGATAAACCTGTTTATTAAGCGTCCAAAATGAAGTTTGAAAATGCACTGACCTGATTGGAAATGGATACGCCTGACAAAACTATACAGGCTATTCCACAGAGAAACTGGATCACATTTAACACAAGCAAGTTCTCATTAGCAATCCGCATCAGAGGTTGCAATGGTGGGCAGGGCGGGCAGCAACAAGCGGGCAGACACTTGATGGAAGAGACTGTAGCTGAGGGTCTGAGACTAAAGGTTGCATAAGGACTAATTACTGACTCATTGGACGACGCTGCTGTCAAATCCGTTCGACAGGTACCTCGCTCGGGAAGAGGCACATCAGTGCGAGTTGTACCGCGAGTCATTGAAAAATCTAAAGACAGGTGAGTGATGTAAATTTCAAGGGTAACTAAGGACTAAAATATAATTTGAAATGTGCAGTTTGATTCTAAAAAGTTTAAAGTATAGTTATTTCTGGATACACTGTATCGATTTGTCTGCACTTTTAATGATCAATTCAATTTATCTAAACATCCAGAATATCAGAAATAACTATCAGTACATCAATGCACCTCTATATGGATAGCAAAAATATCAAGAAATGTTGGTAATTGCAAAATATTTTTTTTTTTTAGTTAGCTAGCCTGAACTCTTCCAGCAATTTTATAAAGGAGAAAAGATAACGTTTCTTTTCTAAACTCTCTTGTTATTGCTATAAAAATGTCTAACGGTTCAAATCTAATATTGATGACAATTTATACTTTACTGTAAATCTTAGTTTTGTGGAAAATTTCAGTAAAAAATATTTACCAGAAAAAAATGTATGGCATTTTTGTGTCAAAATGGTAATTTTTACTTTAAATCTGGTAATAGTCATTATATAAAGTATTATTAGTGTACTTAATAAAAAATATTTCATTTTAGGCCTGAGGTAAGATTTAAAATTTTAGGAATCCAGATTTTATTAATTTTGTTAACAAAAAATGATTGTAGTTGACTTGAAAGATGTTCATAATGTATCATATTAATTTAAAACCATTTAATTGGACAAAAATTAAAGTCGACAAAAAATCAATTATCATGAACCTACCCCAGTATGGTGGTAGGCCTTATAGACCATAATAGTAAGGCATCCAATTATCACATATGTTATTTCTAATGCCTTCCTAATTCTAAATCTCAAATTTGACATTTAGTTCTGATATAGAGCGATTTAAGTAATTTTGGCCAACAATATCGATTTTTTTACTCAAAAAATCGATAATCAATTTCAAAAAATATTTATGGATTTATATTACTTAGGGCCTAGTGGACTTACACACCAAATTTGAAGTCAATCGGGCAAACTTTAATTTTTGAACCTGATGATGTCGATGTTTAAAATTTATTTTTCGCAATAATTTCAAATTTAAGCCCATCGATGGATGAGAAATATAGATTTTTTTGGTGGGAGGTGTGGGGGTGGTAAATTACTCCCATCCTCAGTGACTACGGGGTTAATTTGTTTCTGGTAACTTCCAGGGGTTAAAAAGCATTTCATTCCGCAATAATAAATAATTATAATAATAAAATGGGCAAAATGATTTTTTTATCGATGTAAATCTTCCCACATTATTACAATTTCATTCATTAGAGGACTGTCACATGACCAACATATAAAGACGACAGAAGATCCGCATCATAATCATGTTGTTCATTTATTCAAGGATCATGAATTTCATCTGATAGTTAAGATCATTTCTTTAATAAGTTACAATGAAGTACCGTAAATTTAACGTAAAAAAGAAAAACCTTTAGAAATAAATAAATCTAGGCTTAGGTCAACAAACCGTTAGCTTTATGAGCTAGCTAGCCCTGTCAGAGTATCATAAGACTTCTGCAAGGTGGGCTAAACTTTAGACATCTATAGCTCATACAATATAAATACTAGAATAAACAAAATCAGTCAGTAAATTAAGCATTGCTATGTTAATATGTGCAAAATTCATAGAAATCGGTTCAGTGGTTTTCGAACTATGAATGCTTAAAAATTGTCTACTAAAAGCTATCTATTTTGTTAAAATATAGAATAAAACTAAATTAAATGAAATAGGATTGGCCTAAAAGGCCCAAAAAATCATTAGCTCTCCCAAAACAAATTATAATTTTTTTTAAATAAATTAAATATGGTATTTAGTTTGGTATGACTCTAACTAGATATAATAATGTATTTCAGTACATAAATTAAAATATCTTTTTAAAGATTTTAGTGCTAACAAAAGAAGAAAACTACTGCTGAGTCCTAAGAATAATTAACAATCTTTGTTTTCTTAAACTACGTACATTTTTTACTTTGTTAGCTCTAAAATCTTAAAATAATTTAAGTCATGTACTGGAATACAGAACGTCCATAAAGTAATACAAGTAGAAATAATAAAATAAATTAAAAATCCAAAATTGATCTACATTTATTCAAAATATAACGTTCAGTTTTGTACAATACACCTAATATTTCATAAAATATGTTGAAAATTTTGTCTCCCTTCAGATAGACACAATCTTGTCCGCTATACTACAGATCTTGACACATTTCTGAGAATGGCTTCTTTAATATCATAAATGCTGTTCTGAATATTGTTTTTTAAATCATCCAATGTTTGTGGGTTGTTGATGTAAACAACATCTTTGAGATATCCCCACAAGAAAAATCTGGTGGAGATAAGTCTGGAGAGCGTGGTGGATAAGGTCCTTTGGAAATAGTCCGTTGACAAAAGTATTGCTTAATGTGTTCTAATGACATTTGATGTGTGGGCTATTGCATTATCTTGTTGAAACCAAGCAATTGCAGATTCACGACGAGTTAATCTTTGTGCAAATGAATCAATGAAATTACAGTAGACTGCAGTATTTACACGATCTTGGAGAAACAAAAGAAAATTCTCACCTAACATGGCTGCCCACACGCACATTTTCTGAAGATGAAGAGGCTTCGTCACATATTGATGAGGATGCTCGAATGACAAAAATCGACTATTTTGAGAATTAACATATCCATTAAGCCAAACCAAAGCTTCATCAGACCAAAAACATGTTTCGAGGAATGAGGGATCATTACCTGTTTATTGTTGATTTTTATAAATGTCAGTGGGCAAGGTTGTGTCTATCTGAAGAAGGGCATTAGGTATATTTTTAATTTATTTTATTATTTTCTCACTTGCGTTACTTTATGGACACCTTCTATATGGACCGGCAGTGTAGTGTATTTGATAATTAAAAGTAATTTCATTACATCTAGAGGACCTAAGTAAAACGGTCATGTAAATTTCATTTGGTGTGTTGATTCGATTTTTTTATTTATTGAAAATTCGCTCACAATGGTTGATAGATAACATTGAGAAAATCAGCAGGGCGTGTAGGGGTTAAATGGAGATGAGTTGAATATTGTTTTATTTACACTTCGTCTTCTCCAGGGAGGATTATTTTGTTATTGTATTTGGAAGATAATAAATAAATAACACATACAAGAGGACGTAGGGATGTACAACAGGATGGCAGCTTTATGATGATTAGTATTGGGATGAGAAAACGATCATTTTAGGCCCATAGAAATAAGACGTACTATTATCTATGGTTAGGCTAAATCTTGCTAAATATATTGTTCCCTTAGTTTTATGAATGGATTGTCAAAATCGACTGATTATATTATTATTGGTATTTATCTGTGGTTTTATGTACATATTGAGCTGAGCATAGGATTGTTGTTAATAGAGCGAGTGGAAATTTTTAGGTTAGCTATTATGCACTTTCTATAATAGATGTTAATGATTCTGAGCTTAGTCAACTGTAGTTTATTTGATAAAACAGCCAGCTGTAAATTCGTCTAATGGTAATGAAGATCCGCTAAGTTCGATGGCTTCATTTGATGTGGAATTCTTTTATTAGGTATACAATGTCAGCAATAGAACAAATTGAACTACTAGGTATGTATGAAAGTAGGAGCCTCCGTTCAAGAATCCAACATTTGAAATAATGGTAACAATACTAATCAGCTCAAGAGAGTATTCATTTTTGATGTAATAAAATCATGAAACCTCAACCGATATTTTTTTATCTGATTATTTCATAGAGCAATTAAGCATCGACAGCGAGAGACGTTTCACTTGTTTGGCGTTTTGCACGTATTTATCATGGAATGTTGTTATCAGACTGCTACTGTTTAGCTGCTGCTTTTTTCTGGTCTAATTAAATCAGTTTTTTTTGTAACTAATCAGATACAAATATGATCAAATGTTTACTGAAACGATATTTTTTATAAATGTTTCAGGCACAAGGACCCTCCCTCTAATAGTTTTAACAGAAACCTGTTACTCAGACAATTTTAATTTTGTTAGTTGTTTTTGCTAGTTCTTGCATGGAACCATGGCAAATGATTTGTATCCAAACGGATTTGTACAATGGTAGGTTAGGTACCCAGTGCTCTTCTTACAGTTGATAAAAGCATTGATTTTAATAAGTAATATGTGTGTGAAAAGGGAAGTGCGGTAAGATATTTATGTAGTCGCTATAAATAGCACCTTACATAGAATTTCGTCTGTCCCAACTATGGTCAATTTTTTTGCTTGTTTTTTTGCACATAACCGTTCAAAATCAGCTTCATTAAAATTGATCTAATTCATGGATTTCGGTCGGAACTCGACTATCCTTGATGACCGCTTAACCAGTCTGGGTTTTCTACTCATTTGAAAAATAAAAACATAGAAATTGGTATTGAGAAAAGGTTGGACGCTTTGAATTCTATTTATACAGTAAACTTATATAATTTTCATTTAATGCACTCATTGGCTAAGAGTGCAACGTTTCCACAATCATTCTCCTTTCTAAGATACGTGTCTACGTCATCACAAATTCGACTGTTTAGTGATTTGTTTATTTTGTTACCTAGGTGATCAGTTACTTAGAACGCAAACTGACTTCTTTCATTACGAGCTCCACTCCGGTCAGTGGCACCGTGTCCACTCTGCTCTCCTTCACTCCATCCTCATTGGTCAACTCATCAGCGGCCTCCTTCGCCTCTTCTTTCTTGCCCACTACCTCTACCCCGCAGCCTGCGGGAGGAGGGTCAGCCATGCCTGGTCAAACAGCGCCCCTGTCCACGACCACTCTGGGATCCAACCTGACGCTGGGGGCTGTCTCTGTCGCTGCCGTTGCTAATGCGGCTGCTGCCGCTGCACAAGGTAGGTGTTGTGATCACCAGGGGAGGGTCCATAAAAGGTCAAAGGTCAGAAAAAACCTTACATAATTAAATTTCATTTAATAATTTTTTTAAATATTTTAAAATAAATATTTACTGAAAATTTGTTTCAACTCGCAGTTACAAGTTCAAAATGGATAATAGCAAGAAATTCAAGGACCACTGCAAGTTCTTTTCAATTTATGTGTAGGTGTGCAACAAAATTAGTGAGATAATTAGATGATTTTAGTTACTATGTACTTACAACTATTTATCCAATGCATTGACCCCCCCCCACAGAACTATCATTTGGTTCAAAAAGTTTAAGCGGCAATATCTAAGCTGATAGAACAGTCGCTGGAAATTATTTAAAAATGGAATTATCGACATTAATTTGGCCAATTAATGTGTATGTAGGATTTCCTGCTTTCATTAATTTGTGCATTATTTAAAACATCATAATTATGAATAAAATCTATTAGGCGATTGACCTTGAAAACAAAAGTATTGATGTCTCTGGAGCCGATGGAATTATGAATTACCGTACCAGTGCTGCCATAGTTTATACCATTCTTATACTTCTAATATATTATCTATTTAAAATTCTGCTCAAAGATGAAAAGCACTATTTATAAACAGATTGCACTTTTAGTGATATAAAAATAATAAAAAACGATTTAAATACTGTTCTCATAAAATAATACTAGAATTCTTGCAAATCAATGTTGTTTTGAGAGTAATAATAAAACAAACAGTTGTACTTTGATAAAAATATACTACTTATTCATATTACCCGCAAGTGATAGCCCAGGGAAGCTGTTTCGGCCTTGTTAGACCTCATCAGCTAGGCATAATCACAGCTTGAGCAATATAAATGTTCGTATGTTTCATATCAAAGTAAAGAAAAATTGCAATAGTTGCATAAGAAGAGAGATAGTAGAAGGTAATCAGAAGAAATATGTTGGACAGCCAGTTTTTCTATGAAAGGGCACTGACGCAGTCAAAGCAGGTCCTGGCCAATTAATGTGTTGCCGGTGGGGCTCTGTCCCTACACCTCCGTCAAATGTGTAGTAATTTTCGGCATTAATTGAATAGTTTTAAAAATGGAATTTTGTTAACCAAGTTTTATGATTCTTCTTCTCTGATGGCCCCAGCACTCTAGTTAATTTTTAAAAGTTGCCCGGCCCTCTAAAGTGCAGCTGGTCCTACTCACCAAGGTAAAACGTCCAACTTTTTCGTTGTTCTTGTGTAAGCCAAATAGATTCTATACACACTC
The DNA here is from genome assembly GCA_034780595.1 of Parotoplana pacifica. Classification (NCBI taxonomy): domain Eukaryota; kingdom Metazoa; phylum Platyhelminthes; order Proseriata; family Otoplanidae; genus Parotoplana; species Parotoplana pacifica. Next base: position 3,939 of record JAUYWI010098164.1, on the reverse strand, counting down.
ACTTTGGTATTGTGGGTAGCAAGTGTCATGCATTATTTATATTTAGCGCTATGAAAGTTACACCAAACGGCGGATTCGTTTGGCAAATATTTGAATAAAATCAATTGTGATAATCGAAGTTCTCTTGCATCTGTTTTCATTTTTATTAGATGTGCCGTAGTTGAATTTGGTGGGGTAGCCACAGCGCGAATCCGAACAATATTTAGAAAGTGCCCTTTTTGGCGGTTTTATATCCAAAACATTTTGATGGTTTTCATGAAATTGTGTAAAATATGGGTAGTTTCGCCAAAACTGAAAACGTTTGTCAGCCGTTTTGGGCTTATTTTTAGCCTTTTCTGTGTTATACGGTCTGTGTTCAATTGGGCTTCGAAAATGTTTGAGGGAAATTATGAAAAAAATTTTATCCCATATAAAAATTGAAATCTTAATTATCATGTATGAATGTTCCTTTAATCAACTTCCCACTTAGCAACTGTTGCTAGGAACACCAATATGGCATAGTAACAAGCTATTTTAAAAGTCTATGGGTATGGATATTTGACCATGTGAAACCTTAGTTACCATATAGAAACTTTTCTCTTAAAACTATTGCTAGGGTCGCAATTATTGTATGGCAATGAATTTTTACAATACAGCCCATATAACAATGCTTTCATGGGCATTTTACCACCATGAAATCTCAGTTTCCAATATGAAATTTCCTTTAATAAACTTCCCACTTAGCAACTGTTGCATAGATTCTATGATTTTATAGCCATTGACCACATAAAACCTTAGATGCTATATCTGAATATTTATGTCGTGAAATTTTCACTTGGGAATTGTTACTGGATATTCTAATTTTGCATAGCAACAAACAAAGTTTACTAATTTACTGACAAAACCATGAATTTTATGAATTAAAAAAATAGAAATTAATGACCAAAAAGTTTAAAAAGTGTGTTAGCTCACTACGTAGATAAACTATAGTTTAAATTATTTGAGCTAACAAAGTTTGTCAACGTCTGAAAAGAAAACCTACTATCATTCAAAGTCTAACTAAGTCTACCTAAGCTTGATGAAAAAGCAAAAAAGTGACATCTGACATCTTGCACAAGAAATCTCCACAAATAACTATGTATTACTTTGTATTATTTCAAACTATCATTTATCTAAAACACAATTAGCATTCATACTAACGCACCTTTTGGTCTTTAATAATCAGCTAAACTCACCCAAAAATTTTTCCCTAAAAACAATACCTGTAAAATTATAATTTAGTACTTTACCCCCCCCCCCGTTGTCACACCTAAAAATGTACCTCGTGGTCATTACCCCCTATAGGATTTCATACTTCCTGTGTATAAGTTGGGTGTACAGAGATACCTTGGAAATATTCATCGACTACAAAGTTTTTTGATGACGCCATCAAGTCCAATAAATAAAGTTTGTCCGATTGATTTCAAATTTGGTGTGTAGGTCCACCAGTAATTAATATCCGGAAAACAGTTTTGAAAAATATTGATTATCGATTATTTTTTTGGCCAAATTCACTAAATTGGCTCTAAAATCCAAATGAAACATCCAGTCCTATTTTTCTGAAATCTGATATTTATAAGTCAGAAGTTATTTAAAACAATGTATTAAGTTTTGATATGGCTCATTTTTATAGTTCCTGAGATATGAGGGCCAACAGTTCAGGACAGGTAGCAAAAATAGCTTTTTAATCAAATGTTTTCTGCGGAAAATTAATTGGATTTGCTTGAATTCAGTCCTAGGCCCAAGCTCAGTGGACCACAATTTTTGATTTTGGGTAAAGTTAGGGTATTTTCACTTGGCACACCAATAGAGTATCAGATAAGAAGTACACCAAATTTGAAAGTTTTCCAATGAATTATTCTCAAATTATCAGTAAATCAATTTTTCCTCTGTAAATCTCTAAGATTTTCACAAATGGCCAAATTTGGACACAAAAAAATTCATAACTTTTTGGGCGAATATTTTTTCTGAATGTTTTTGCATGTAGTTTAGCACAGTTTTCCGGGCAAAAATAAAAATTTCCAAAATTTTTGGGCTCTTAGGTTGCACCCAATGAACAAAAATCAATATTTTCAAAAACTCGGAATATATTTGGTACAATAAAGTGTTTTTAATATATCCACGAACTATTAATCAATTTCAACAATATTTGACTTCGGAATCGATTTTTTTGTAAAATGTACATTTTGGCCACTTTGGTCAATCTTTATTTTTTTTAGAGAGCCGTCAGGTGACCTTGGCGGGAGGTCAGAGGTCAAAAGTTTTACATAAAAAAATCCGCAATCGGTTAAAACGTTTTCAATTTTCGTTAAGGGGGGTAGGGGGTATTTACTATGCTAACGCTAAATAATGTGCTGTTGGTCGACCAGTTTATCGTCCACCATGTCCATTGTATTCTAGGAGCTGTGACAAGCAGTCTGCAGCCGACCCTGAACACCACCTACATCCAGTTTCCAGGCTTACTGGAGCGTCATCAGCTAACTGTGCTGGCAGCCTGCTTCTTCTACTGCGAGCGATACCCTGATGCCCTCAGGGACAGCGATCTGGTCTTGGCTATCATCAACTTCGCAAAGTACTGCATCCTGGGAACGCAGGTAGGGTCTCTTTTATGTCATGGTAGGTCCGATTCTAATGATTTGGATAAAAAGAGTATGCACCGATTGAAATCAACACAGCTCTTATTACTGTCAACAAATAATGATGTGAACTTTTGTTTACTCAATTTATTAAATAACAACTCAAAGATAATAACCTCCTTACTGCACTGCTTGTGAATGAGCAACAACATTTTCACTACCAATCTTTTTTCTTGTACATAATACAAAGTTTTAGGTCATCTGAATTTTGCATTGTTTTCTCTGCATTTATCAAAATATCTGGCGAAATGGCCAATGTTATCCTGTTAATCAATCTAGCTGATTCTATAGACTATAAAATCAATAACAACTAACTTTGGAGTTTCGCCAGAGAGATTTTTATTTGTACATGAAGTAAAATACGGCATATTAGCATTTCTTAGCAAAATTTTGCCACATGACCTATTTTTAAAAGTAGTTTGCGTTGATTACAGTTGGGCAAAAAAATCAAATTAATATTTTTTTAATCTGACAATGACATTACAATTTGACAAAGAATTAGGTGAATGATTGAGTGCTAAACATTTGTAATCTTTCTCATCAGCAGATTAGTACTAAAATCGTGTAGTCCTTTATTACCCGACTCTTCTAGTAGGTGACATAATTTGATAAGCACTGGTTCTGATATTGTTTTCAAGGTTTTCATTTTTACGTTCATGAAAGTTTGTGAATCAACTATCTAGGTAATTATGATTTCTGTGACTTAAACATACAGAAAAGATAAACAGCTTCCTAGTGGGAGTGCTCCTTCATACTATTCGAAGTTAATGAATCATAAAGCAGAAAAAATAAAAGTATATCGTACGTGTGTTTTAATCGAGTTAAGGTTAATTGACATGATTTAAAATGATTTAGTTCTGCGTACAAAAGTAAACGAAGGCAATAAGGTTGTGCTGCTTAAATGGCACAGGAGAGAGTTTGGTTAAGTAAAATAATCGATTACAAAACTAAATTCAATTAAAATAGGTATACTAAAATGATAATTAGTAAAAAGAATATCATGTATGAAAAAATATATTTTGAGCATCCAAATAAATAAGTTCAAACTTTTAGATAATGTTGATAACGTTATTAGACTTTTATAGTCACGGAAAAAATAAAGTACTTGGTATTGAGAGTTCTACGAATACAAATAAATATGTAGAATAAAATCTTTACGGCAGCAAACATTCAAAATAAAAAATACAAATACTATCTGTCAAGCCTTGGACAGCACTAACATCATAGTAATGAATGTAATCCAACCAAAAGATGTGTAAAAATATAAATATGGCTTCAACATAAA
>JAUYWI010098153.1:0-11735 GCA_034780595.1 Parotoplana pacifica | reverse complement strand
CAACAATATCATCGCATTCAGAAATCGTAGATAAGATGTTTTCTTTAAAAAAGGAGCTAAACCAAAACATGTCATATTGTAAATTTGTCCCTTCCTAAAGAAAAATGCTTTGCTATTTCATGATCGGGAAACATGGTTCTAAAATCGTCACCAATATGGTCACTACTACGATAAGAATAATGTTTAGCTGTACATTGCAAAATCCAAATAAATTCAAACTTCTAGACATCGTCTTTAATAAAAAGCTTATTAATACAAGATATCGTTTTCCCATTTTTTTCACGATTTTGTATGATTCCCGGTTTTTCCGGTTTTATTAACTAAATCCCGTTTTTTCCCGTCCGCGGACACCATGTATTTAGACAAAGTGGCAAAACGGCAAAACTACACACAATTGAAAAATAAATAATATTAAATATCTCAGCAACAAAAATAGATATTTACAATTTTTGTTGTTGTTTCCAAAGATATTAACATCTGTAATATAATTCTAAAATATGGCACACTCATATCTATCATAAATGCTGAGTAATAAACCAAAAAGTGAAAAATCAATAATTGTTGGCCCTACTGTATAGGTCAACTTCCAGGAGGTTTAACTGATCAAAAGGCACCACGGTTTTCGTTCTGAATAGGAAAAAAGGATTATCGAAGAATGTGTGTACATTGTACTGGCTCCATATGAAAGTCTTCCTACAATAATACGATTTTTACATTATTTGTACTACTGCCTATGCCTCCTATTTCAAAACAAACCTCGTTAAAATTGTTGGAGTAATTTTCACGTTATGAGCTTCCAAAGTTAATTTTTTCAGCCTAAAAACCACCCCAATTCATACATAATAGCCCTTCCGGGCAATTGATTAACAACAAGCAAAAAGAGTGCGATGGCAGATTGATGGAGAACAAGTTGACTGACACAAAACTAACACGTCAAAAAAGAAAGTTGCAGTAGTTCATTGTAAAGAAATATTTTATGCAAATAAGATCATTTTAAAGCTAAATTTAACAGATTTTGTGTAGAAAACAATAATGCACATATACATATTTGTTTAGCAGTTAACAATGTAAGACCTTTCCCCCTTTTCATTGTCTAAATTTAATTTTACTTTGTTACATTATGATTTGGTACATTTAATAAAATAAGCAAATTCTCATATTGTATAAAATTTTATGTAAAACGAACGAAGACTATTTTATTATATTTACATCAGATTTTAATCTTTTCTTAATTTACTTCTTCGAAACAGATTTTATCATAACAAAAAAATCTAGAGGTCTGTATTATAACAATGTGAGATCAGAATAATTTCTTAAAACTGCTAGATATGAAATTTATACGACTTCGTTGTTGTAGATAAATTTCGTATCGAAATTATTTATTATGTATTGTTGGTGGCGCTAGCTAAGCCATATAAGAAAATGAATCTTACATAACCTTTCCATCAATATTACAAGCTAACACATAGAAATACTGTTTCTAGGACAGGTCACCAGTGGTTTTCCTGCCAACTGGCGATTGAATCGACTATTTATGAACAAGCCCCTCACTGGACAGTTCCCCCCTAGCACAAGACTCACCTTAATATAGGACACCCTGGGCAGCTCTCCCCTAGCCCCGGCACTTTGTGTGGTCATGCTCAGGACCGTAAGGAGACCCAAACTGATACGAGCGGGCACAGAGCGCACGTCTATCCAGAAGGAGACCCAACTCAGAATCACTATCAGCACGGAAGGAATGTAGGTCTGGGTCAGGTAGTAACCGAACTTTCTTTTCAGTTTAAATTCAGCCACCAAACAGGAGTAAGATCCTTTGAGACAAAAAAGGTTTAAATAGTAATTTGGGTTTCCAAAATTTATGCTTTTTCAACAAATATGACATTATTTTGATATTTAGAAACCCGTTATAGTCACTAGGTAGATATAAGTTAGAAAAGCGTCATTTTCGGATATTTTTTTGAACGCTATACTCTGAGGATGTTATAATTTAATTTCATTATGATATGCATAATAAATGTGCAATACAGTTCGATAGAAATATTTTAAACGAAGGTTTCAGTAGCCAGACAAATGAATAATTTAAAAGTAACTGATAATGGATGTTTATAAAGCTACTAGACGACAACACCTCGATTTCTGTTTTGTGATTATTAACACAACATCCAATCCCATTCTCAACCAAGAATAGTGAAAACCATGAATTTTTCACAAAAATATACAAAGTTGTTTACTCGGAAAACATTATCATATGAAGAGCGCCCTACCTATTTGTTTTTATAAAATATTTCATTAACAATAAAAAACATTACTGATACATATACATACCTAGGAAATGACTAGAAATAGAACATATCAGTGAAAGATCAAATAATTGAATCAGTTAAGCATTTTAATCATAATACGTATTTATAATATAATAAGTGATGTATAAAATAGATACCAAACATTTTATGGAAATCTATACTCATATTATGAATATACAAATACTCGTATCACTAGAAGGAAACAATTTATAAAATTTAGATGAATTTTATATAATTATAAGAATGATGAATTAGTTTAATAAATATAATAATGATAAAAATAACTGGATTACATATACTGGAAATATAAATGTATAAACAAATGTCTGGTAGGTATAATATCATTAAAGAATCAATAAAAAACAATATAATCTATTTGTAAATGGATACTCGGCACATGTGTAATCGCGGATGGTGTAAGTAGGTAGAGAATCAATATGTGTTTCACTAATGGATGGTGAGGTTCTCGGTAATAAAAATCGAATCTCGACTTTACATTCATCAATATTCATTTATTATTAAATAATGTACATTATCGAAACTTATATTTAATTGAATGTCGTTGATTATTGTTTCAGAAAAAAAAAGTATGTTACAATTATGAAATAGAGATCCGGATCTCCATTCGCACCAAAAACCTAACAAAATAATCTATTTATTAAACCTTTCGTGGTCACGGGGGAGGGGCGGTAATACCTCCTTTGATGAAAATCAGAAACTGCTCAAAAAAGCTTCACCCATTGAAATGAAATTTGGTACCACTGTACAAATTGTCTTGTATATTTTATGCACAATTTTGACCTGTGATCAACCCTCAAGGTCACCTGATGGCTCTCTGATAAACTGAGTTGGACCAAAATGTTCTTTTTTAAAATTAAAAAAAATATTTAGATTGGAAATTTGATTTAATCATAAATTGAGAATATTTAATAAGAATTTCTTCAAATTTGGTGTATCTGCTTCTTATCTCATACTTGGATGACGCACCAAAACTGGAATTTTTAAAAATTCTATTTTAGTGATTAAATTGAATCAAAAACCCCTAAAAATGACTTTGAAAATCATAATGAACTGTTATAAACCATTATCTTAGGTACCTTATAAAACATTTTATTAAAAAGAAACAATTTTAGTCAGAAAATCTATAATCAATATTTTTCAAAACATTTTTCAAGATTTGTATTACAAACCAAATTTGAAGTCAATCAGACACATGTCAAATGTTGGACCTGATGACGACATCGGCCCCTATTCCGTACACATATTGATTATTTTTAATGTCAATGAATCTTTCCAAGGTACCTGTGTACCAAATTTCAGACCAAGCAGTACATGGGAAGCATGAAATCCTAGGGGGGAAGTAATACACCATGTGATCACGGCATACATTTTTTAGGTGTGACCACCCACCGGGGGGGGGGGGAGGATAACCAATTTATGTTTTCGTGTAATAGTAAATAACGAAAAGTACAACGTGATGTACATATTTCCTAAGTATTATAACTATTTATGCCTTAATTTCTGAGTAATTAGTATTCAAGTTGTGTGTATAAAAGGCCAGTTACCACAACAAGTCGAAATCGGATCTCGACTTTACATTCATAGAACCGATCTCAAATCATTATAAAATTACAATGGCGGGCAAATACTGACAGGACCAAAAACAATCTCACGTACTTTTTTTAAAAAAAAGAAGCAAAATTATTCATCATTACGGCACGATGAAGCGTTTATGTCAAAATTCTATTCAACCAGAATGTGCCGAGCTTAGGACAAATCACAAGCGATGCAATCTCTATACTTAACAAATATTCCAGGTTAGCAAATTAGGAGAATTAACTAATTTATCGTTAAATAAACACAAGAATTTATTGCATCACCACATTAAAGACCTTTATCAAGAATTTAGGCAACGTAACATTTGTTTTGTTCATTGAATTGTTAAATGCATTAGTTTTTGTCGAGGCAGACCTACCCAGCTCCCCAACTATTGATATACTCGTAATTATAAAATATATCATATAAACTATGGTACCTTGTTGATGCATTTAAAATGTATTGAAAATAAACTAGGTATATTATAAAAGGCCTTTGAATTATTAAATTTTGGAAGTGAAGCTGGAAAGGAAGTCTACTTAGTATGTCGAAATTGTCAAAATATTGTACACTGATTTAACTTGAATCTTTTTTAACAGTAAATGAAATTCCAAAAAAACTCTAAAACTAACAGCCAATCAAAGACAATCATCGAGATAGAAAAAGGCAACAAAGATGAATGAGCTACAAAGCAGTATCATCAGTCAAACAAATTAAAAGTTGCACTGTTACCTATCTAACAGGAAAGATTTATTGAATGATATACAAAAAAAATGGTGGCATTTAGCCAGTGGTGTGATATCATGGAATTCAACTAAATAAATAATGATTACATTCACTGTGAAAAACGGTAAATGTTAATGATTATTTGCTGAACATTCAATATTGTACGAAGTATCATGTAACTACATGTATAAAGCGCTTGTAGACACAATTCGGAAATAATCAATTATTTAATTATAGAACTTTGCGCAACAACATTCCTTTTTGATAGTAAGAACATTTAGAGGTCTACCTTCACTTAACAAGAGTAATTTTTAAAAATGCACTAAATATTAAATATCTCTAAAACGGTTTCGTAAATATACCGAAGGCAGTGGACAGCTTACTTTGATTTCCTCTTTTTGCAAAGTATGACGTCATCAAAAGAAGATGAGATTGTGATTTGATCAGCAACAACCATCTCACTTTGAGAGACTGATGTGCCATTTATTCAGATTATGACGTCATCAAAAAGCAGGTTGTAATTTTAGAAATCTGTTTTTAAAAGTACTCATTGAAATATCTAAAAACCTACATAGATATTTAATAGCTGCCTTATGACTTCATAGTAGTTGTAAGCTAAAATTAGAAATCTAATTTTTGGAGTCCAAAATCCAAGAGAATTGTAACAAAACCCAATAATAAAAACATTGAACATGATTTCTAAATTTAGATTTACACAACGGCTTTGCGTAAGAATTAAGTCTGTGTACCTGTATAGAAATTCAAGTCTATTCTTACTCTATTTGTATTCAGCGATGCGTAAAAATTTTACTCTAAGATTATTTTCTTAACTTAATATAGTTAACTGTTTTATGTGTAAACATTCGTTTATTGTATTTGGACTGCATTTGAAAAATATGTAATAGAATTAAATTAGTTAAATAAAATTAAACAATTTTCACTATGCCTACTAATTTTCTTTAAATCTTCCTCGGATATGTTTTTGCAATGAGAACTGTTTCTGGTTTCACGGTTTCATTTATACAGTTTTAAAAACCATTTTCATTCTGATAAAGTTTTTATTTACAACAGCTAATACTTTCAAAACCGACGTGTTTCTTCAACAAAATGCCACATATCAAATCATTTGAAGCAACAATGGTACCTATTAGAAGTTATCAGATATTTTCTAAGTTAGATTCTATAAAAAAACAGCAAACAACAACAACCAAACAGACAAGATAAATGCTTTCAAAACTTCCCTTTTCATTCTAAAAACCACAGTGAGACGAGTAATAGACCAATCCGACAGATAAACGATTCAGAAATTTTCATTAGAAAGTCTTTAGAAACGTTGCTATTAAATGGCCCTTCTAAAGAATAAACTTACAACTGATTTTTAATAAACATAGTTTAATCATGAACAGAATATTTAAACGTAATTAATTTTATATACAAAATTTATTAAGTTCAAATTTCAATAATGAAATTGATATTAAATCTAATAAAATTAGTTGTTTATTTTTAATACTGTGACGATTCTTTGGCTATAAGCTGTATAAATTGATTTCAATGCACAAAGATACTAATTGATTATAAATATCTACCAAATTACCCCACAAAACATGGCTACAGTTCATTACATATGTTCAAAACTTATAATCCTATTTTTCCGATCATACTACTTGACAGTAATAAAAATAAAGTAAACAATATTTTTAAACATTTATGCTTAAAAACCAATACAATTTTATAAAACCGTGTTTAAGTTATTTTTAATAGCATTAAAAAGTACACATTTCAGTTTTCGGATTAAAAGCACCAAAATTGTGTCAACTTTAAACTCCATTGTGCATAAATAGCCGTGCATAGGAGGAAGTACTTTCTGATTCTTACCTGTCAAATAAACCAATTTGCATTTACGAACGTGACTCTCTGGTTTATAGAACTCGGGTAAAGTCAGGTTCTTTTCAAACTGAACAGATTTCTTTGGAAGCCATTCAAATTGCAACTCTTCCACAAAATATCCATCTAAAATAGAATAAAATTATGAACTTAATGAAAAAAAATTGTTTGGATTTATTTAATGTACTTCATAGTGAAGTAGAACTGATTAACCAATGCTATATTATAACCATCTCTATTGCGATGCATTTTACTATAAATTTTAACGGGCTATGGAGCCAACTATCTCCATTGGCGATGGCTCAAGAGGTCAGACTATCCTAAGGAAAGAATTGAGAGCTCAAATCAACATCTGATTATTAGGGAAAGAAACTATCGTTTCATAACAATATTTAAATAATTAATTTTATATACATTTTTACTTCACCGTTAAATTAGTACGTTATACTACTTAAGATGCACTACTTACAACTTTCTAATTTAACTTCACATCTCTGTTCATCCATGGGAAACTTTTTCAAATCCATTGGACATGAGAATTTAACAGTAATTCTAAATTATAGAAAATATAGAAAGAATACAAAAGATAATGAAAATATTTACAATAAGATCTGATGTAATTGTACCTGTATTAAATTAACAATTTTTATCGTCATATGTCTAAATAAAAATTAATTAAAACTGATATCACAATTTTATCAGTTAGTGTTAGTAAAAATAATTAACAATTAGTTGCAGTCCAAAGTATAAATAAACAGACAAAATTAGAAGAAAGTCGGTCAGATAATAGTATCGCACTAAAATAATAAATTATATAGAAAGTCCTGGATAGAAAGAATAGAATGTGAAACAAATCAATAACACTTTCAGCAGAATCTTATCTCACAACATAGTTATTGAACTACCTAATAGGTGCATCCCACATATATAACATTTCCACCTGACCTCCTAAGATAATACCATGCAAGTGTTTAAGCAGCAAAAAGCCAACACCTTTTGCATCGCAAATTTTCTTAAAATTCATCCGATCCAATGTTAGCACGTTTAATTTAACAATTTCAGACCTCAGTGGACAAATTAAATGGATTTGCCTCAAAAGCTCAAAAAGATTTTTGAATACTTAAATAAAACATTATCTACATCCTGCTCTCACAAAAGATTTGTTTAATAATAATTGCACCAATAAAAACGAAATAAAAGTTATACAACATTTTAATATGCAAAATAAACATTGTGCAGATAATAAAAGATTAAAAATAGCAATGCTTCTAAGACAAGTTAGATTGGTGATTGCCAACATTTAAGAATAATTTATATATTAGGTAAAAACAGTGAAGATAGATAGTAGAAATATTATAATGTTTTGAAAATTTTCTGTTTTTTAGTTGATTAGGTATGAATTCTAATATTCTTCTTAAACTTTAATAGCTATGACCCACCAAATAATTTACTCAAGGGATTAGAAAAAGGAATAGCAATTGGGGAAGGGGGGACATCTAGGGCATAGCGGAGCAATTTCTGTAAAAAGATACTTTATTTTGGTTTTATATTTGCTGATACAAACATAATTTGAATAAAGTTTTATTTACATTAATTTAATAATGGTGATGTATTTCCTAGTAAATTTACATACATTATGCTCAGATAACTGGGACTTTCTAAAGTACCTACCTAGGCATATGAAAAAAAGGAAACATTTCCCGTAGATATGAGGAGCGACCATGCATATAAGTGCGTGAATTATTCGCAAAACCTATAGCACTTAAGTGGCTCTTAAAAAAGATGAAGTTTCCCATTTTTGTCCTTCTACAAATTATTTTTTCACAGAAATAAATTAATACAAGTATTAAATATCCATAGTAGCTACTACACAATCTTGTTACTTTTAGTTAGGTCACTGAAAAATCCATCTTTACAAACGAAACAAAGTAATAAATAAAGTAATTAGATCTCCAGACACTTCATTGTCAGGAACTTGCAAATTTTTTAAGCTATGATCGGCTAGGTAGTCGACCCCACTGGGTCTAGAAGAAACATAATAAGATACCCATACATAAAGTGATTTCAAAGTTGGTCTTAAGACTAAAACCTCTTTGGTTTTAAGATTTATATCTGATTCTAAAACAAATTTTTAAATAAAAAACGATATATTACAACATTCCTAAAAGGTTTCTTCGTTTTTAAAATTAAATATAACCATAAAACCATGAATTCATCACAAGAGTATAAGCTAAAGATAGGAAAACTAAAAGTTGAAAATGGTGATGTTATTCATAATTAGCTCAGATATTGAATTTATGTTATTTGTGGCTGCCTGTCATATCTGCATAATTACCAACAAAATGAAAACAACACAACTAACTTTTGACTAAAAGTGATTGTTCCATCTTTTTGCAGGCGAACCAACAAGTTTGGTGTAGTCAGGAGGTGAAAATTGCTACTTTTCTCGTTTATAAAATACAGATCGGGAACCCACAACCGCTTTCTCCAAGCGTTGAGACTGATGGAAGCAGAATAATTCTGAGGCACACTGTCCTCATAGCTCAAACGAACATCTCGCCAGATTTGTCTCAGAAACATGTTCACCGTGTAATCCTGCAAAATAAATTAATTAATTATACAACTGAAACTATCAGAGAATTTGTATGCGAAACAAACCAAACAATATTTATTATCTGCATCAAAAGAAACCACTATCCGAATATATTGATTAAGTAATGCACGAAATGATAGAAAATCAAAGCACTATATCAGTAAATTATAAAATAGATTTAAAGAACAGATTTGTTTTGTAACTTTTATGTATCAAACAAAGAAGCAAAATCATATTTAAAATATGCATATGTTTTATGTATGTAATACATACAACTTAAAAGAAAGCTTTCGGACAGTATAAAAATAAATTAAGTAAATGAATTAGATGTTCCATTGAAAAACATAAGTTCTTCATAAAAAGTGTTATATATAAAAGGATTGTAGGATAGGTTAGAAGACATTCATCTAAGCTCTATTTTTATGTAACAAAAAATGAACTAAGTTCATAGCGCGTAAAAACATAAAAAATAAAAGAACAGTCCAGTCTACAATCATTTAACTCCATCACCCTTGAGTAGTAACATATTTCTGCACAGAGGGCTGTTAAAGGAGGGGCTTGCACAACCAACCCTAAAAATTCATATTTCTCGCGAACCGTTTCTCTTAAAACTTAGAATTTTTTGTTGAAAAGTTAAATACACAAGAGCCATCACTTCCAAAAATAACTTATGCAGTTGATTTCAAATTTGGTATAATACGTCAATTTTGAAGAATGGCAAAATTTGACAAATATGTAGGAGTAGATACATTTGTAGTGTATGTAGAAAGTAGTAGATTGATACTTAGGGAATATCTTCAACCTGTATTACATAAAATTCATATGTTACAACAGCATATTTCAATACTACTCTAAAGAAATGGTATAATATACACCTACGTAGATAGACAAAAACAATATTTAAAAAAACTTAGACTACATGTAGAACAATGCATACAGTAGTATATCTAGCAAATGTTATCAATTTTATCAATATTTGACTTGAGAGTTGTTTTGCAAAAAATATATACAATTTGCCCATGTTGGTCCAACATCGATTTAACAGAGGGTCTTCAGTTAATCTTGGGTGGGGAGGCCAAAATTTGTTTGCATAAAAAATCCGCAAATAAATTTTGTCAATGAAGTGATGGCAATCGCTTGAAATGTTTTCTAACATTTTACGATTCTCATCAGGGTGGGATACCCTCCTCCGTGACCACGAGGCATCAAGATGATAAGAGCAAACAAAAAATGTTGTAGAGAACCATTTAAAGCGATAATCCACACAACACAAATTTTAGAATTATTTTCTAAATTAAATTCCGTAGTTTCAATATTGTAAGATTTACTGGAAAAGGTTTCAGGTTTCTGATTAGTTATTTGGACTAATTTATTTTAACAAAATATCTAAATATGTAATAACTAATATTTACCATATGTACAAGAAGGAATTAGATCTAACAGACATGAATGGACTACCTACGTAACTAAAAATAAACAACTATACACCAACATCACATTCTTTTCTCTAATTAACTTCAATTACTCAGAATAGTGAATTATTTCCTTTTCTATTGATTTATTTCTTTCATAATAAGGACAAACTATATACTTATAACTTCGCTGGTACCTACCCTCATTTTGAATAGATTTACACTTGAAACACTAATGTTAAAAATAAGAAAGTAAAATTCTATTTGATAAAAATTAATACATCCGAGTTGAAGACAATGTACATGTATACTTGAAATTGGAACAATTAATAACTTTTCGTTAAAAGGGTTAAGGTTGTAAATTCCCAGCCTCAAGACATAATATCATTCTTGCTCAAAATGTTCAGTCCGATTCTGGTTTTGTGTCAAGAAGCTAATATTTGGTAACCAATTGTTACTATTGAGCTAATATGCCACAATTTCTTCATTGTATTACGGTTTTCTGTTGGAAATATTGAGTTTTGAGTGCAAACTAAGAGTAAATCACAATGTGAAAATTTTAAGTTCTGAATAAAAAAGGTTCCAGCAGATAGAATATTTTTATGTAACCATGAAATTGAATCCATAACCATTGCAAAAATATTGATCCAAAAAGACTACATGGTAGTTTTTGGTATTCAAAACTAACAATACAGAAAGTATGATATGACGGGGTGTACACCCCCTTTACAGCAACGTATATAAAATGTAGCCCAGGGGGTGATTGGTCCAATAAACATCCCACATTGGAAGAGAATCGACGTCTTCCGGGTTGCAGCAGCTGACTTTGGCAGTTACAGACCACCTAATGGCCTTCCTAATGTTAAAATCCTATCTACCAAAAAATCGAATTTTACTCGTTTATCCAATTGGCCAAAATTTCAAGAAATAAAAAAATGGCGTGGTCCTACTTTCACTGAAAATGCGTTTACGGAAAGATAATTAAATTCAATACTACTTGCAATAAACATACATGTAAGCTACATAAATTTAATAAAAATACAAACATTTTTCGAAAACGCATTTCCTGTAAACGTAGGACCACGTCCATTTTTTTACTTACTAGTAACATCAACAGAAGTCAGAACATTGGATTTTAGGTCAATTGGATAAATGAATAAGCTTCGATTTTTGTTGTTGTTGATAGATAGGAATTTAACATTAGGAGAGCCATTAGGTGGT